>JACEEZ010022635.1:187442-189942 GCA_016584305.1 Chionoecetes opilio
TACACAACACAGGCTGAGGACTGACTACTATATCTAATATACTATAGGAGTAGCCGTGTGTGTGTCTGTCTGTCTGTTTTGGGTAGCCGAAACTGTAAATTCAATTTTGATGAGAGTATGCTCAAAAAATCGCAAATAAATCGTAGGTGGTAAGTGGCTTAGTCCCATGTCGATTGAATAATTTTGAAGGGGAGGTTTGGGCTAAAAACACTGTTAGGAGTATTAGATTACAGGAAAAACTCTGCGGTAACGTCTTGCCGCATTCCACAAACTCAGTAGACTCATGGACTTAAACGTTTGTGTGCGTGTGTGAGTGTGTATGTTGGAAATCAACTTGGAATCACACGGAACACAGAGGGTTGGAATCACACGGAACGTGGTCTACCCCGAGGCACTTTGACCAGTGACCAACGACAGCAACAACACGATTGGAGTTTGCAATCACATGTTGTCTGATATATACTACTACTACAAACATCAATACATGGGTCCGAAGGGCCCACAAACACTTGTTCTAGACTATTCAAGTTTCGCCCTAAGCAAAAGGAACGCGGGACCAAGAGAGATGCGTCGTGCTTTTATCCACTCTGATGATTGAAAGGGTGTTGGCACAGCACACCCTATAGACCTAAAAAAAGCCTGAAGGAACACCCTATAGACCTAAAAAAAAGCCTGAAGGAACACCCTATAGACCTAAAAAAAAGCCAGAAGGAACACCCTAGACCTAAAAAAAAGCCTGAAGGAACACCCGATAGACCTAAAAAAAAGCCTGAAGGAACACCCTATAGACCTAAAAAAAAGCCTGAAGGAACACCCTATAGACCTAAAAAAAAGCCTGAAGGAACACCCTATAGACCTAAAAAAAAGCCTGAAGGAACACCCTATAGACCTAAAAAAAAGCCTGAAGGAACACCCTATAGACCTAAAAAAGCCTGAAGGAACACCCTATAGACCTAAAAAAAAGCCTGAAGGAACACCCTATAGACCTAAAAAAAAAGCCTGAAGGAACACCCTATAGACCTAAAAAAGCCTGAAGGAACACCCTATAGACCTAAAAAAGCCTGAAGGAACACCCTATAGACCTAAAAAAGCCGAAGGAAACACCCTATAGACCTAAAAAGCCAGAAGGAACACCCTATAGACCTAAAAAAGCCAGAAGGAACACCCTATAGACCTAAAAAAAGCCAGAAGGAACACCCTATAGACCTAAAAAAGCCAGAAGGAACACCCTATAGACCTAAAAAAAAAGCCTGAAGGAACACCCTATAGACCTAAAAAAGCCTGAAGGAACACCCTATAGACCTAAAAAAAGCCTGAAGGAACACCCTATAGACCTAAAAAAAAAGCCTGAAGGAACACCCTATAGACCTAAAAGCCTAGAACACCCTATAACTAAAAAAGCCTGAAGGAACACCCTATAGACCTAAAAAGAAAGGACCCTATGACTAAAGCGAAGAACACCCTATAGACCTAAAAAAAAGCCTGAAGGAACACCCTATAGACCTAAAAAAAAGCCTGAAGGAAACCCTATAGACCTAAAAAAAAGCCTGAAGGAACACTCTATAGACCTAAAAAAGCCTGAAGGAACACCCTATAGACCTAAAAAAGCCAGAAGGAACACCCTATAGACCTAAAAAAGCCAGAAGGAACACCCTATAGACCTAAAAAAGCCAGAAGGAACACCCTATAGACCTAAGGGAACACTGAAGAAACACCCTGTAGACCTAAGGGAACCCTAATAATGAACTGAGGGAGGCGGTGTGTTTTTAGGCCTACCCGGTGGGGTGGGGGGGGGGGGGATCTCGGACAATCAGACCGGTTCCCTTAGGCCTCCACAAAGACAGTCCTATTTTAAATCTTATTTTTGGAATATCTCTCTCTCTCTCTCTCTCTCTCTCTCTCTCTCTCTCTCTCTCTCTCTCTCTCTCTCTCTCTCTCTCTCTCATTCGATTTTTCCTAATGTTGTCATTCTCGTACTCCATGACTATAATATTGCACCTTAGTCTTCACCTTTTTTTTAATCTTTAACCCTAGCTCCTTTTCCTCTAGATTTTTTTCTTTATATTATATCTGTGTTCTCCTTATTTCTTTTTCTACTTCATCTTCTTTCTTTTTCTTTTTCATCATCATCATCGTCATCTTCTTAATCTAAGGTTGCCTCATGCACTCATCATGCACCACGTAACTTTTTCATCCACCTCATTATATCCTGTACGTCACCCTCCTAAAGTCTTTTCTTCCCTCTCTCTCACTCTCTCCCTCTCTCTCACTCTCCTTCCTTCACTAACTCGGTCTCCACCCTCACACGCATTCTGTCCCTCCTCCCTCCTATCTCCTTTCTCCCATCTATTTCCATCTAGTTATTCAAACCACTGTCTCCATCCTCCTCCTCCTCCTCCTCCTCCTCCTCCTCCTCCTCCAGTGTTATAAAGCAAAGTTTTCGTCATTAAAGTTAGATTAATTGCATAATTATAATTATAAGTACAAGATGAGTATTTGA
>JACEEZ010022635.1:194942-212442 GCA_016584305.1 Chionoecetes opilio
CGCGTCACCTTTGCTGAAAATTACAATGAACAGCGAGGAACTGTACGGTTTATGGAACTGTCGCCGATGGGAATTCTCGCCGAAACACCCGAAACACCAACTTAGAACTCTCGCCGACGTGGAAATGTTAACCTAACCAGGACATTGGCACCTAACTTAACCTAACTGATCAAGCTATTGCTGGTATTTCATCCCTGAATGCAGAAACAAGGGTAAAACCTGATTAAATGTATATATTGGGTCCTGTAATATCAAGAATTGGAACATTCGACGACGGTGGCGAGAATTCCTATCGGCGACAGTTCCAGGTACCTCTTAGAGCAGTCTAACCTATGGGAGAGGATCCTGGTATACAACTCAGTAAAAAAAAAATCAAGTTATCCCGTGTTGTTGTGATACACGTCATGCCAACACGCCATGCACTGGTATCGGTACCTGGAACTGTCGCCGATAGGAATTCTCGCCGCCGTCGTCGAGTGTTCCAATTCTTGATATTACAGGAGCCAATATATACATTTAATCAAGTGTTACCCGTGTTTCTGCATTCAGGGATGAAATACTATCGTTAGCTTGATCAGTTAGGTTAAGTTAGGTGCCAATGTCCAGGTTAGGTTAACATTTCCACGTCGACGAGAGTTTTAGTTTGGTGTTTCGGCGAGAATTCCCATCGGCGACAGTTCCATAAACCCTGGTATCCTTCCTTCTAGGCTGTGCTGCCACGACTAAACGGCATTGGTGAATTTTTTTTTTTTTTTTTTTAAAGCAAACTATAACCTGCTACGTTGTACCCTAAATAATACTACATTTGTTTTTGAAATGGCACCCTTTGACACTTTCTTTGCCAATGAATCACGATATCTATGAGAAAAGCAGGACAAAGTTAGATCAATTTCCAGATGAACACCGAACTTCCTTTGGTAGACGATACTATTTTTTTCTGGTACGTTTTGATGTGTTTTGAATTAATCTGGTAACCGTTTCTGTCGCAATTCACTTTTTGTGCGTGTGTGATTTTCAACATAAATGACAAAAAAAAACAAAGTGAACCATCCGAACTTATACCTAACCTAACCTTTCCGAACCTATACCTAACCTAGCCTTTACCTAACCTAACCTTTACCTAACTATAAAAAAAATATAAAAAATTGCGACAGAAACGGTTAGCAGATTCCTTTAAAACACATCAAAACTTACCAGAAAAAAATAGTTTCGTCTACCAAAGTGAATTCGGTGTTCATCTGGAATAACCCAAAGTTCTGCATGTTAGGGCACCAGGACGCGCATGCCTGTGCTGTGTTTCTTCCTTCTCCTTTCAATGAGACCAAAGCTTGACTGAGACACTTATACTCTGACTAGCAATGTTTGTGTCGCAGACTCGTACATTGCCAGCCGTGACGGGCGAGTTTCTGCGCGACAATAATGATCTTTATCTTCGTTTTCAAGGTGAAGGTTTCGAGGTGTCATCCCCACACCGCCACAAGGGCAGCGCCGTGCATCAACAAACGAATTGTCATGCAGTGCAGTGATGCATTCCATTGCCTTCCTCACCACACAAGCACTAAATCAGATGGACTAAAGAAAGGTTATTGAATTTCCTCATTCACTTCCTGCAGCAATGACACTTGTGGGAACTTGCACACTTTCAGGAAGTCATAACCTCAATTCCGCGTACAGAGGCGAAGCACAACATCCCGTTCAGCTGTACACGTTACCAGGAAGCAAAAGAAAGTTATCGTAACTCTATACAACGTTTTTTTTCGATCTTTAGGTTTTCAACATAGTAGCCTCTGCATTACTATATATACCATTAGACGATGCTCTTCTATCGCCTGAACCGAACAAAACAAAGTGCACATTCCTGGACAGCACCCACGCAGGTAAACACATAAGTATACACACCCACACCCACACGCACACACACACACAGACACACACACACGCACGCACACGCGCACGCACACGCACACACACACACACACACACACACACACACACACACACACACACACACACGAGGCAGAAAGAATAAAGTAATGAACACAGATTAAAGGTCCCATTCGTCGCTAAAGATTGATCTGCACACAGAGGTCTGAGCGACTCTACAGACCTGCGTGGCCGCCATGGACATTGCCACGGAAAGCTCCTTATCTCTTGGTAAATGTTTTGATCAGTTCAGGCTCTTGTTACTTGAAAAAATTTCCTTACATGTCTTTTATTGAATGATTCTTAAAGTAGCACATTTCCAGTCCATGAGTAACATTTATTGCTTGAAAGAATAGAGCACCAGAAGAAAAAAGCAAACTGACGCAAGGAACTGACATGTGAATGAATTATTTCACACAATTGTTCACCAAGGACCAGTTGGTGTGGTTTGTTTAGTAGATTAAACTGAAACCAAAGAAATCAATGTCATGCAGCTGCCACATTTGACCTCTGTGATGTTCAATAAGTGATCAGGCGTTAGAGGATGGTAACAAAGAGATGTTACTATATATACCATATCTATTCTCAGCACAGCAATGCTTTTTTTCAAACATATTAAAGTACTCACGACAAAGTAATAGTTTATAAGTATAGCTACACACTGCATGGCCTCTCCTTAAATGGCGTTCTCTTACACCTAAATCTTCTCAGCTATTTGTTTTCTTTATGTGATTAAGAGATTGGCCGACAGCTAATATAGAAAAAATGACAACAAAAAAAATTATTCCATTGCTACTTCCTTAGAAAAGACATCGTAAATTATTTTGAAAAGGGCAGGTCAGAATACCTCCAGAAGTATTTAGATGCAGGAGTATAATAAAAAAATTAAAAAGGATCTTTTCAAAATCTACCAGGGAGAAATATTAACCCGTTGAGGCCCAGAACGTAATTTCCATTGGGTACCATTAGACAATTTTTAGTGAATACAAACAATATTTTATAGATATGACCTGTTTAGTATCCTTGTCCACTAACTAATTTGGTATATTCAGTTAGTTTGCGTAATTTTATGGCTAACAACAGATGATTTTATACAGCAAAGGAAAGATCTGGGCGTGAAGGGGTTAAACCATGTACAGTTCGTGAATGGAAATCTTGGGGGGTGCTGGAAGGGCACTGACCTGAGAGGAGGAGCGACGCCACCAGCAGGAGGGCAGGCAGGGGGCGGCGCGGGGCTCCAGACATCATCCTTCTGAGGGGAGAAACAAAGGAAAGTTAGGAAACAATAATAAATACTGCGCACGACTGAAGGCAAGATGCGGGTGTGTGTGTGTATGTGTGTGTGTGTTATTTACCCCATGGTCTCGTCCACGCGAGCTGGCTCGCGATCGCCAGTTTTCACCCTCTCAGTGCGAGCTTGGAGCTCATTATTACCGATCTGTGTGTGTGTGTGTGTGTGTGTGTGTGTGTGTGTGTGTGTGTGTGTGTGTGTGTGTGTGTGTGTGTGTGTGTGTGTGTGTGTGTGTGTGTTGTTGTGTGTGTGGTGTGGTGTGTGTGTGTGTGTGTGTGTGTGTGTGTGTGTGTGTGGGGGTTTTGTGTGTGTGTGTGTGTGTGTGTGGTGTGTGTGGTTGTGTTTTGTGTGGGGTGTGTGTGTGGTGTGTGTGTGTGTGTGTGTGTGTGTGTGTGTGTGTGTTGTGTGTGTGTGTGTGTGTGTGTGTGTGTGTGTGGGGTTTTGGGGTGTGTGGGTGTGGTGTGTGTTGTGTGTGTGTGTGTGTGTGTGTGTGTGTGTGTGTGTGTGTGTGTGTGTTGTGTGTGTGTGTGTGTGTGTGTGTGTGTGTGTGTGGTGTGTGTGTGTGGGTGTGTGTGTGTGTGTGTGTGTGTGTGTGTGTGTGTGTGTTGTGTGTGTGTGTGTGTGTGTGTGTGTGTGTGTGTGGGGTTGTGTGTGTGTGTGTGTTTTGGTGTGTGTGTGTGTGTGTGTGTGTGTTGTGGGTTGTGTTGTGTGTGTGTGTGTGTGTGTGTGTGTTGTGTGTGTGTGTGTGTGTGTGTGTGTGTGGTGTGTGTGGTGGGGGTGTGTGTGTGTGTGTGTGTGTGTGTGTTGTGTGTGTGTGTGTGTGTGTGTGTGTGTGTGTGTGTGTGTGTTGTGTGTGTGTGTGTGTGTGTGTGTGTGTGTGTGTGTGTGTGTGTGTGTTGTGTGTGTGTTTTGGGTGTGTGTGTGTGTGTGTGTGTGTGTGTTGTGTGTGTGTGTTGGTGTGGGGTGTGTTGTGTGTGTGGTGTGGTGTGTGTGGTGTGTGTGTGTGTGTGTGTGTGTGTGTGTGGGGTGTGTGTGTGTGTGTGTGTGTGTGTGTGGTGTGTTTTGTGTGTGTGTGTGTGTGTGTGTGTGTGTGGGGGTGTGTGTGTGTGTTGTGTGTGTGTGTGTGTGTGTGTGTGTGTTTTGTGTGGTGTGTTGTGTGTTTTGTGTGTTGTGTGTGTGTGGTGTGTGGGGTGTGGTGTGTGTGTGTGTGTGGGGTGTGTGTGGTGTGTGTGTGTGTGTGTGTGTGTGGCTGTTGGTGTGTTTTGTGTGTGTGGTGGGGTTGTGTGTGTGTGTGTGTTTGTGGTGTTGTGTGGTTTTGTGTGGGTGGTGTGTGTGTGTGTGTGTGTGTGTGTTTTGGGGTGTGTTTGTGTGGGGTGTGTGTGGGGTGTGTGTGTGTGTGTGTGGTGTGTGTGGTGTGTGGGGTGTGTGTGTGTGGGTGTGTGTGTGTGTTTTGTGTGTGTGTTTGTGTGTGTGTGTGTGTGTGTGGTGTGTGTGGGGTGTGTGTGGTGTGTGTGTGTGTGTGTGTGTGTGTTTTGTGTGTGTTGTGTGTGTGGGGTGTGGTGGGTGGGTGGGTGGTGTGGGTGGGTGGGTGGGGTGGGTGGGTGGGTGGGTGGGTTGGGGTGGGTGGGTGGGTGGGTGGGTGGTGGGTGGGTGGGTGGGTGGGTGGGTGGGTGGGTGGGTGGGTGGGTGGGTGGGTGGGTGGAGTGGTGGGTGGGTGGGTGGGTGGTGGGTGGGTGGTGAGTGGGGGGTGGGTGGAGTGGGTGGGTGGGTGGGTGGGTGGGTGGGTGGTTGGGGTGGGTGGGTGGGTGGGTGGGTGGGTGGGTGGGTGGGTGGGTGGGTGGGGTGGAGTGGGTGGCGTGGGTGGGTGTAGGGTGGGTGGGTGGGTGGAAGTGTGGTGAAGGTGGTAGCAGATGGCGATGGAGTGGTCGTTTCAGATTGTCTAGTGATAGGTTGGCGACGCTAGTGATTTTGTGATCGGGCGGTAGATCCGAAGTGAGCGGGGTGGAAATTAGGTTTTGGAGATGAACGTGGGCAGCGTTAGGTATGCTGTGAAATTTTTGTAGTTTTGTACTGCACAAGGTGTATGAGTGTTGCGTAATAGGCTAAAGGTGCAGGAGATTGGGTGAGGGGGTTAAACCATGTACAGTTCGGAATGGAAATCTTGGGGGGTGCTGGAGGGCACTGACCTGAGGGGTGAGCGTACGCCACAGCAGGAGGGGCAGGCGGGGGGGCGCGGGGGCTCGGAATACCTTTGAGGGGAGAACAAAGGGAGTTAGGAACAAATAATACGCGCAGACTGAAGGGCAGATGGGGGTGGTGTGTGGGTGTGATGTGGTGTGTGTGGTACCGATGGTGCTCGTCCCGCGAGTGGGTCGGATCGCCAGTTTTCCGCCTCTCAGTGCGGCTTGGGAGCTCAGTATGACCGATGTGTGGGTGGTGTGGTGGGTGGTGCGCGCGGCTGCGTGGTGGTGTGTGTGGGTTGTGGTGTGTGGTGTGTGGTGGGTGTGTGTGTGGTGGTGTGTGTGTGTGGTGTGTGGTTGTGTGATGTGGTGGTGGTGTGCGTGTGTGTGTGTGTGTGTGTGTGTTTGATGTATGTATATGTTTACTAGATACAAGATATAATGACGTAACAGCCTGAAAATAGTGTAAGCATAACATAGGGAGCATAATAGTAGTAGTAGTAGTGAGTATGTAGTAAGTAGTAGTGTTATAGCAGTATAGAAGTAGTATCAGTAGTATAGAAGTAGTGTAGAAAACAATAGTAGTATATAACCATCTCAGGGATGACCTTCACCTATCCTCAGTTTGGTTGAAATTGGGAAGAAATGCCGGAGAGCTCGTTATACAGAGGACGTACGGACAGTCGTGTGATTACAAGTAAGATTATTATTATATCTCATTTTTGGGGGAGAGGAAGCCGCAGCTCCTATGCGCCACTGGGTGATTGCCCATGTCGCCATTACAGTAAATTCCGCCACTGCATGAAGTTTTTGTTGTAGGAAGGTAGGGCGTCCATGTGCCCTGTGGTGCATATCTCTCCTCTCTTCTCGTCTCTCATCTGCTCTCGCTCTGTGTAAGCTGTCTCTCTCTGTGTCATATCTCTCTCTCTCTCTCTCTCTCTCTCTCTCTCTCTTGAGTGCTGTGTCGTGTGCATCTCTCTTCTCTCTCTCTCTCTGTCTCTCTCTCTCCTCTCTCTCTCTCTCTCTCTCTCCTAGTGTGAGTGTGTGTGTGTGTGCATTTCTCTCTCTCTCTCTCTCTCTCTCTCTCTTCTCTATCTCTCTCTCTCTCTCTCTCTCTCTCCTCTCTCTCTCTCTCTCTCTCTCTCTCTCTCTCTCTCTCTCTCTTTCTCTCATTACAGAGAAAAATAAGAACAGGTTTATTAGGATGGTTCAGGGAAAGATAAATTAATTAGACAACAAACATTATGCAGCGTATCTGTTGCTCATTCTGTCTTAGGGTAAAGAAGGTTTAGAACGCTATAGTTAAGTGAACGGTCGGTTGTTCTATAGGTGGAGTGCACAGAAGGTTCCCAGTACCAAGACCAAGGGAGTTATTAGTTACAGACCTCCTATCTCCCTTGGTCTGTGTATCCTAAAATACGCCAAAACAGGAACTACCACACTCTTAGAAAAAAAGGGTAGGAAAAGGGTAGAAAAAGGGTATTTGTAGTGATGAAATACTGCTACCCTTTTTCTACCCTTACAAATACACCCTTTCGGATCGACGCAAATATACCCTTTTCCAGCCCTCTCGTCTAAAAAGGGTAGATAAAGGGTAGATGAAGGGTATAATCGGCAGCATCTACCCTCCAGCCTGGACATAGGGTTTAAAAAGGGTAGTGATGGTGCGATGTAACAGTTCTACCCTTAATATACCCCTTATTTATGAGTGTAGTTACAGACCTCCTATCTCCCTTGGTCTGTGTATCCTAAAATACGCCAAAACATGAACTACCACGTGTAGGACTGTAGGTCTCATAGCCTCTTATAGCTTCCTTGGTTTCTTATGGTGTTATGTTATTATGGTCTTTCCCAGTACGGTGGTGGTGTCGTGTACGCATAGTTATACGTACATTTATTTTAATTTTTATATAGTTTGGTTCCCTCACCCACGTCCTCTGTTGTTTGGTTCCCTCCCCCACGTCCTCTGTTGTTTGGTTTCCCCACCCACGTCCTCTGTTGTTTGGTTCCCTCACCCACGTCCTCTGTTGTTTGGTCTCCCCATCCACGTCCTCTGTTGTTTGGTTCCCTCCCCCACGTCCTCTGTTGTTTGGTTCCCTCACCACGTCCTCTGTTGTTTGGTTCCCTCCCCACGTCCTCTGTTGTTTGGTTCCCTCACCCACGTCCTCTGTTGTTTGGTTCCCTCCCCCACGTCCTCTGTTGTTTGGTTCCCTCACCACGTCCTCTGTTGTTTGGTTCCCCCATCCACGTCCTCTGTTGTTTGGTTCCCCCATCCACGTCCTCTGTTGTTTGGTTCCCTCACCCACGTCCTCTGTTGTTTGGTTCCCTCACCCACGTCCCCTGTTGTTTGGTTCCCCCACCCACGTCCTCTGTTGTTTGGTTCCCTCACCCACGTCCTCTGTTGTTTGGTTCCCTCACCCACGTCCCCTGTTGTTTGGTTCCCCCATCCACGTCCTGTTGTTTGGTTCCCCTCACCCACGTCCCTGTTGTTTGGTTCCCTCACCCACGTCCTCTGTTGTTTGGTTCCCTCACACCACGTCCTCTGTTGTTTGGTTCCCCCTCCACGTCCCTGTTGTTTGGTTCCCTCACCCACGTCCTCTGTTGTTTGGTTCCCTCACCCACGTCCTCTGTTGTTTGGTTCCCACCCACGTCCTCTGTTGTTTGGTTCCCCCATCCACGTCCTCTGTTGTTTGGTTCCCTCACCCACGTCCTCTTGTTGTTCTTGTGTTCCCTCACCCACGTCCTCTGTTGTTTGGTTTCCCCCCATCCACGTCCTCTGTTGTTTGGTTCCCTCACCCACGTCCTCTGTTGTTTGGTTCCCCACATCCACGTCCTCTGTTGTTTGGTTCCCTCACATCCACGTCCTCTGTTGTTTGGTTCCCTCACCCACGTCCCTGTTGTTTGGTTCCCCCATCCACGTCCTCTGTTGTTTGGTTCCCCATCCACGTCCTCTGTTGTTTGGTTCCCCATCCACGTCCTCTGTTGTTTGGTTCCCTCACCCACATCCTCTGTTGTTTGGTTCCCTCACCCACGTCCTCTGTTGTTTGGTTCCCCATCCCACGTCCTCTGTTGTTTGGTTCCCCCATCCACGTCCTCTGTTGTTTGGTTCCCTCACCCACGTCCTCTGTTGTTTGGTTCCCCACTCCACGTCCTCTGTTGTTTGGTTCCCTCACCCACGTCCTCTGTTGTTTGGTTCCCCCATCCACGTCCTCTGTTGTTTGGTTCCCTCACCCACGTCCTCTGTTGTTTGGTTCCCCCATCCCACGTCCTCTGTTGTTTGGTTCCCCCATCCACGTCTCTGTTGTTTGGTTCCCCCATCCACGTCCTCTGTTGTTTGGTTCCCCACTCCACGTCCTCTGTTGTTTGGTTCCCCCATCCACGTCCTCTGTTGTTTGGTTCCCCCATCCACGTCCTCTGTGTTTTTCCTCCCCCTTTGTTTGGTTCCCTCACCCACGTCCTCTGTTGTTTGGTTCCCCCATCCACGTCCTCTGTTGTTTGGTTCCCTCACCCACGTCCTCTGTTGTTTGGTTCCCCCATCCACGTCCTCTGTTGTTTGGTTCCCTCACCCACGTCCCCTGTTGTTTGGTTCCCTCACCCACGTCCTCTGTTGTTTGGTTCCCTCACCCACGTCCTCTGTTGTTTGGTTCCCTCACCCACGTCCTCTGTTGTTTGGTTCCCCCACCCACGTCCTCTGTTGTTTGGTTCCCTCACCCACGTCCTCTGTTGTTTGGTTCCCCCATCCACGTCCTCTGTTGTTTGGTTCCCTCACCCACGTCCTCTGTTGTTTGGTTCCCCCATCCCACGTCCTCTGTTGTTTGGTTCCCTCACCCACGTCCCCTGTTGTTTGGTTCCCTCACCCACGTCCCCTGTTGTTTGGTTCCCCACCCACGTCCTCTGTGTTTGGTTCCCTCACCCACGTCCTCTGTTGTTTGGTTCCCTCCACGCCACGTCCTCTGTTGTTTGGTTCCCTCACCCACGTCCCCTGTTGTTTGGTTCCCTCACCCACGTCCCTGGTTGTGATGCTGACAGCACTCAGGCTCCAGGCCCTTGTTGTGGTGTCTTCGACCAGTACAAGGGAGTTCCTATCCTTGGTCGGACTCAACCACAAGCTCCTCGGTATACTGAATAAATAAATAAACAATAAGAATCCACTGTTTAGATTAAGCCCATGGAAAACTAAAATTGTTCGTGTGTACGACTTTGTTCCCACATTCTAGATGATGATTCTTAACCCTTTGTGTTTGGTCCCAACGCATTTCCATGTAATTTTGGCTCACCATTGCGATTGTTTGTTCTAAGCCATTTGTTTGGTCCCTCACCAAAAAGTACGTAGAAAACTATTTGTTATGTTATTCCTCACCCAATCCCCTTTTTCCTACCCGTCCACGTGTTATGGCCCTACCCTCCCCTGTGTTTGGTCCCTACCAAATCCCTTTTTCCTCACCCGTCCTCGTTGTTTGGTCCTACCCACGTCCTCTGTTGTTTGGTTCCCTCCCCACGTCCCCTGTTGTTTGGTTTCCCTCACCCACGTCCTCTGTTGTTTGGTTCCTCCCCCCCGTCCTCTGTTGTTTGGTTCCCCCCTCCCCGTCCTCTGTTGTTTGGTTCCCCCATCCACGTCCTCTGTTGTTTGGTCCCTCACCCACGTCCCCTGTTGTTTGGTTCCCTCACCCACGTCCCCTGTTGTTGGTTCCCTCACCCACGTCCTCTGTTTTTTGGTTCCCCCCTCCAAGTCCCGTTGTTTGGTTCCCCATCCACGTCCTCTGTTGTTTGGTTCCCCCATCCACGTCCTCTGTTGTTTGGTTCCCTCACCCACGTCCCCCCGTTGTTTGTTTCCCTCACCCACGGGCCCCTGTTGTTTTGGGTTTCCCCCACCCACGTCCCCCGTTGTTTGGTTCCCTCACCCACGTCCTCTGTTGTTTGGTTCCCCCCACCCACGCCTCTGTTGTTTGGTTCCTCACCCACGTCCTCTGTTGTTTGGTTCCCTCACCCACGTCCTCTGTTGTTTGGTTCCCTCACCCACGTCCTCTGTTGTTTGGTTCCCTCACCCACGTCCCCTGTTGTTTGGTTCCCTCACCCACGTCCCCTGTTGTTTGGTTCCCTCACCCACGTCCCCTGTTGTTGTTTGGTTCCCTCACCCACGTCCTCTGTTGTGATGCCTGACAGCAACTCAAGGCTCCAAGGCCGCTGTTGTGGTGTGTTCGGACCAAGGATTATACAAGGGAGTGTACTATCCTTGGTCCGGACTAACCACAAGGCTCCTCGGTATTACTGAATAAATAAATAAACAAATAATGAATCACTGTTTAGATTAATGCAATAGGAAAACTAAATATTGTTCGTGTGTATCGACTTTTGTATCCCAATTAACTAAGATGACGTATCTTAACCCTTTGAGGCCCAGAACGTATTTGCCATTGTAATTTTGGCTACCATTAGACGATTGTTAGTGGATATAAGCAATATTTTATAGATATGACCTGCACTCTTAGAAAAAAAGGGTAGGAAAAGGGTAGAAAAAGGCTATTTGTAGTGATGAAATACTGCTACCCTTTTTCTACCCTTACAAATATACCCTTTCGGATCGACGCAAATATACCCTTTTCCAACCCTCTCGTCTAAAAAGGGTAGATAAAGGGTAGATGAAAGGTATAATCGGCAGCATCTACCCTCCAGCCTGGACATAGGGTTTAAAAAGGGTAGTGATGGTGCAATGTAACAATTCT
This sequence comes from Chionoecetes opilio, assembly GCA_016584305.1. Lineage (NCBI taxonomy): Eukaryota > Metazoa > Arthropoda > Malacostraca > Decapoda > Majidae > Chionoecetes > Chionoecetes opilio. The sequence goes on from JACEEZ010022635.1 coordinate 206,060, forward strand.
ACCCTTAATATACCCCCTATTTCTGAGAGTGTGTTTAGTATCCTTGTCCACTAGTGAATTTTGTATATTAAGTCACTTTTCGTAGTTTTATGGCTAACAACAGACGAATCCTTATAGCAACGGAAAGATCTGGGCGTGAAGAGGTTAAAATTGTCTTATGGTATAGCAAATAGTAACTATGAGATTGTATTATGAGATGAGATAACTATATTGGGCTAGTATTGGGTTAATATTATGAACGTATATGAACGAAGGAATTATGAATGAAATGAATATGAAATAAATTAAATATTATGAAGGAACGAGTGATTTTGTTGTTGTTGTTGGTAATGGTGATGATTGTGGTGATGGTGGTTGTGGTTGTGGTTGCGGTCGTCACGTAAGGTCAGGTCACGAAAGAGTATCATGTTCAAGGTCTTCGTCAGGATTATTAATGAGGTCGTGGTGGTGGTGGTGGTGGTGGTGGCGTCTCAAGGTTGTGGGAACTTTAGACGCTGTGACGGATGACGGACTCTTAACATGTCAAGGACTTCATAACATACTATAATCTATATTAATAAAATCGAAAGTGTGTGTGTGTGTGTGTGTGTGTGTGTGGTATAGATTCCACCCCCCGTGGCGGAATCCCATCATATACCACATTTTTGGAACCAGGTTGACCAGAGGAAGGTTTTAAGCCCACTTATGAGATGATCCGATCACTTTTTTTTCTCTTTTTTTTTTAGCAGCCTATTAGCGATAATTGTGAAAAAAAAGTGGGTTGCGAGAATTCGAGAGAACTGGAACTCGAGAAATGCCAGTGGTCGCTAGCAGTTTTAACTCAAAGGTTGGTCTACTGTGTTTTGGCTCCGCGACTAATATTTTTCATAAATTAATTTCGCGATAAACATTGATGCACCGCATCTGAATACCAAAAAATATAGTTCTTCTGTTGTTCTACTAATTATATGGATGACATGCATTACGATGGAACGTTCTATAATAGCAATTTAATGCAAATTACTCGCCTCGAGTAGCAAAGCTTAATATATTTTTTACATGTATATTGTGGCATGTAAAATTTGGGCGATGTTCACACTGTTTTCTAAGACAGTACTGCTGCGTCTGGCAAACGCTTGTCAAAATACAATAAGCAATGCCTTGGAAAAACGAAGAATAAAGAATGCCGAAATCGGCTTGTTGCTGTGACAATGTAGGTTATAATTGTGGAGGCGACACGCCGCGGCGGGGAGTGGTGGGCGGGGAGATTGTGGCGGGAAGATTGAATCAAAACATTGCCACTTCACGCGTCGACTCATTGCACTTCTAGGCTTTCTATCTGATTGATACACAATAATAACAGGAAAATATGACTGCCTAGGTATAGATAACTTCTAAACATTCGTTATTGACTATATAATATCATAGAGTAGCATTTACCTCGCCTCCTCAACTATAACCTCCTTGGTTATTTGGTTATATACAATGTTTTACAGAATCAGGCTTCTATACAATATACATATAGAAGAAAATCGTTCTTAATATTATACTTGTGTGTTTTAAGTGCAGTGGAATAAGCCCATATTTTTCTTTCAAGTTGACCAACTTTTCACCAAATTGTGAGTTAAAACTGCCAGCGACCACTGGCATTTCGGAGTTGCAGTTCTCTCTAATTGAGGAAGCCTTGATGTAGGCTGATGGGTAATGGGTGAGTGAATGGGTGGGGTGATGGGTAATGGGTGTGGGGTGATGGGTGAGTGAATGGGTGGGGGTGATGGGTGATGGGTGAGGGAATAGATGGGGGGTGATGGGTAATGGGTGAGTGAATGGGTGTGTGGTGATGGGTAATGGGTGAGTGAATGGGTGGGGGGTTATGGGTAATGGGTGAGTGAATGGGTGGGGGGTGATGGGTAATGGGTGAGTGAATGGGTTGGGGGTGATGTGAATGGGTTGGCGTTAATACATACATTTCTACATCCATGATTTCAGGAAAGTTAGAAGGGGCTATCTGGAGAGTCTGTGTTTGGTGGGCCTTCGGCCCACCAAACACAGGTGGTGGGCCGAAGGCCCACCAATAGCCCTCCGCAGGAGCTAGCCAAAAAGTCCGCCCGGAGGGCGGCTTTGCGGCTAGTAAGTACTATATAAGCCTCATCCTTAATAACACACTATAATAAGTGCTATATAAGCCTCATCCTTAATAACATACTATAATAAGTGCTATATAAGCCTCATCCTTAATAACACACTATAATAAGTGCTATATAAGCCTCATCCTTAATAACACACTATAATAAGTACTATATAAGCCTCATCCTTAATAACACACTATAATAAGTGCTATATAAGCCTCATCCTTAATAACACACTATAATAAGTACTATATAAGCCTCATCCTTAATAACACACTATAATAAGTACTATATAAGCCTCATCCTTAATAACACACTATAATAAGTACTATATAAGCCTCATCCTTAATAACACACTATAATAAGTGCTATATAAGCCTCATCCTTAATAACACACTATAATAAGTACTATATAAGCCTCATCCTTAATAATACACTATAATAAGTACTATATAAGCCTCATCCTTAATAACACACTATAATAAATGCTATATAAGCCTCATCCTTAATAACACACTATAATAAGTACTATATAAGCCTCATCCTTAATAATACACTATAATAAGTACTATATAAGCCTCATCCTTAATAACACACTATAATAAGTGCTATATAAGCCTCATCCTTAATAACACACTATAATAAGTACTATATAAGCCTCATCCTTAATAATACACTATAATAAGTACTATATAAGCCTCATCCTTAATAACACACTATAATAAGTACTATATAAGCCTCATCCTTAATAACACACTATAATAAGTGCTATATAAGCCTCATCCTTAATAACACACTATAATAAGTACTATATAAGCCTCATCCTTAATAACACACTATAATAAGTGCTATATAAGCCTCATCCTTAATAACACACTATAATAAGTGCTATATAAGCCTTATCCTTAACCCCTTCACTCCCAGATATTTCCTTTGCTATATAAAATCGTCTGCTTATTAGCCATAAAACTACGAAAAAGTAACATAAATAAACCAAATTAGCTAGTGGACAAGGATACTAAACAGGTCATAGCTATAAAATATTGCTTATATTCCCTAAAAATCGTCTAATGGTATCCAAATTACTATGAAAATTACGTTTTGGGCCTCAAGGAGTTAACATATCAAGGACTTCATAGCATACTGAGCCTCATCCTTGGCCTTTGCTCTGACCTATTCCTCGTCCTTCCCTCCCTTGTCTGCTCTCTCTAACTCTTTATATCTGTCTAATTAACGTTCTTCTTCCCGTGATACGTCAAGGACATAATTACATACTAAGCTTCATCCCTGCTCTGACCTATTCCTCGTCCTTCCCTCTAACTCTTTATGTCTGTCTAATTAACGTTCTTCTTCCCGTGATACGTCAAGGACATAATTACATACTAAACCTCATCCCTGCTCTGACCTATTCCTCGTCCCTCTCTCCCTCCCTTACTTATTTATTCTCTCCATCTCCTTATGTCCGTCTGATTAATGTCCGCCTTCCCGTGATACGTCAAGGAACTTCTACATAAGCCTATACTAACCCTCAATCTGCTCTGACATATTCCTCATGCCTTCTTAACGCACTCACTCACTTACTCACTCATAAGAACATAAGAACATAAGAAAATAAGGAAGCTACAAGAGACTGCGAGGCCTACACGTGGTAGTTCCAGTCACCTAACACTACCTACATCCACCTTCCATCCCCATCCATGAACCTATCCAGCCCCTCTATAAAGCTCCCCAATGACTCTGCACTAACTACCTGTCTACTGAGTCCATTCCAATCATTCACCACCCTATTTGTGAACCAGTTTTTCCCTATTTCCTTTCTAAATCTACGCCCTTCCAGCTTAAATTCGTTACTTCTTTATCTAGCCTGGTTAAAAGCCGTAACTCTCCAGCTCCCTGTGTCTAATTAGCGTCCTTCTTCCCGTATGATCGTATTATTCCCGTATTATTTCCGTATACTTCTCCCCGTATTATTTCCGTATACTTCTCCCCGTATTATTTCCGTATACTTCTCCCCGTATTATTTCCGTATACTTCTCCCCGTATTATTTCCGTATACTTCTCCCCGTATTATTTTCGTATACTTCTCCCCGTATTATTTCCGTATACTTCTCCCCGTATTATTTCCGTATACTTCTCCCCGTATTATTTCCGTATACTTCTCCCCGTATTATTTCCGTATACTTCTCCCCGTATTATTTCCGTATACTTCTCCCCGTATTATTTCCGTATACTTCTCCCCGTATTATTTCCGTATACTTCTCCCCGTATATAGTAAGTAATAGTGTAATAAACAAGCTCACACTCACACAGACGATAATGTGCAGGTTTCATTTTTTTTCTCTCTCTCCTTCCATATATACTTCGACAATACCAAGAGTTAACGTGTCAATGTAATACTATACTATACATTTTCGTGTTTATATATACAAATGACGTTTTGTATGGCGTTGTAAAATATATGTAGGAAAAGAGGGAAAACATCTCGTTCAATGTTGCTATTTTTTTTTTTTTATAGTCCCACAGTTTAACCCCTTTACGCCCAGATCTGTCCTTTGCCATATCAAATCGTCCGTTGTTAGCAATAAAAATACGAAAAGTAACTTAATATACCAAATTAGCTAGTGGATAAGTGTATTAAACCGGTCATATCTATAAAATATTGCTGATAAGAATTAAAATCGTCTAATGGCCTACTTAAATTACAATGGAAATAACGTGCTGGGCCTCAAGGGGTTAAGAATAAACAGTCTTACCATTCTTGTTTCAAATTTCAAACCTGCCCGCGCATGACGTCACATAGAAATACTTTAATTCAGTTCCCCGACAAAGGAAGACAGCCAAGCACTTGACTCTCTCTCTCTCTCTCTCTCTCTCTCTCTCTCTCATACCTCTCCTCTATCTCTTATCATGCTATCTCCTCATCCTCTTCATCCTCTATTCTCCTCTACTCTCTCCTTAATCTCTTCTCTCTCTCCTCATCTCTCTCTCCTCTCTCTCTCTCTCTCTCAAATGTACGTGGAAGAATGCTGGACAGACAGACTGAGTAGGAAGGGAGAACACAGGAACAGACCACATCAGAGAGCAAACTTGTGATCCCCGGTGGCGCTATAGTGATCTGTTGACCTTAGAAGACTGCGTGACATGGGCTCCAATGCGACTCTCTCTCTCTCTCTCTCTCTCTCTCTCTCTCTCTCTCTCTCTCTCTCTCTCTCTCTTCTCTCTCTCTCTCTCTCTCTCTCTCTCTTCTCTCTCTCTCTCTCTCTCTCTCTCTCTCTCTCTCTCTTCATGTACTTCTCACTATAAAAGCAATTTCTATACCCTCATCACTCTTCCCTCGTACCCTATTTTATTCCTTTCATCCCAATCGACCTCTCCTCTCTCTCCCTCATCTTCTATTCTCTCTTCTCTCTCCTCTCTCATTACATTCTATAGCTCTCCTCTCTCTACCATATTCTCTTTCCATCCTCTCTTCTCTCCTTCTTTCTCTCTCTCTCTCTCTCTCTCTCTCTCTCTCTCTCTCTCTCCTTTTTTCACATACATAAAGAAATATATACTGTTACATACATATATGAACATAAAATATAAAAAAGGTCATCACTAATTCAACATTTTCGAAGTATAGAAATGTTTTAATCCTGAATTGAACCGCAAACTGAAATTCAACATAAAAATTTCCGCTTAATAAACTTTTCCTTCCCCCAAAAATATAACACCTCGAAGGAAGAGGAAAACGGAGGAAGAAAAGAGAGAAAGCGAAAGAAGGAAGAGGAAAACGGAGAAAGAAAAGCAAGAAAGCGAAAGAAGGAAGAGGAAAACCGAGGAAGAAAAGCGAGAAAGCGAAGGAAGGAAGAGGAAAACGGAGGAAGAAAAGCGAGAAAGCGAAAGAAGGAAGAGGAAAACGGAGGAAGAAAAGCGAGAAAGCGAAGGAAGGAAGAGGAAAACGGAGGAAGAAAAGAGAGAAAGCGAAGGAAGGAAGAGGAAAACGGAGAAAGAAAAGAGAGAAAGCGAAGAAGAAGAGGAAAACGGGAACGTAAAGCGAGGAAGCGAAGAAGGAGGAAAACGGAGGAAGAAAAGCGAGAAATGCGAAGGAAGGAGAGGAAAACGGATGGAAAAAGCGAGAAAGCGAAATGAAGGAAGAGGAAAACGGTAGAAGAAAGCTGAGAAACGCGAAGGAAGCGTGACAAACGCGAGAGAAAAGGAGAAACGCGAAGGAAGATAAGGAACAACGGAGGAAGAAATCGAGAGCGAAAAGGACAGCAAAACGGAAAAAGAGAG
>JACEEZ010022635.1:222442-237442 GCA_016584305.1 Chionoecetes opilio
GGGGAAGAGGAGGAGGAAGAAGAGTGGTTGGGGGAGATGGGGGAATTGGAGGAGGGGTTGGAGTGGTTGTGGGAGATGGGGGAGGAGCAGGAAGAGTGGTTGGGGGGAGTTGGGGAGGAGGTAACGCCGGCCGGTTTGCTAGGAGTGAGTGGGTCAGCGGGGCGGAGAGGCGGCTAATAGCGTCCCTCTCTCCTACGGGTCCTACCTTTCCTTTCCTCCTCTTCCTTCTCCCTGTTGCGTCCTGTGGTCAGCAGGTGGAGCATGGCGTCACCGCACCACAACACCACACACACCATCACTGTCTCTCATTATATCTATGTATGTTTATTGGCAGGAAATCGGGTACTTTAGTGGAGGCGAAAATATTATCTTGAGTGAGCATCGGAAACTGAATTTATCTTGTGGAGAAAGAGGGAGAGGGAGGGAAAGAGAGAGAGAGAGAGAGAGAGAGAGAGAGAGAGAGAGAGAGAGAGAGAGAGAGAGAGAGAGAGAGAGAGAGAGAGAGAGAGAGAGAGAGAACAGACGCTCTGAAAATGTGATGAACCGAAACATTCCACAATTTCAAGAACCACAAAACATTCCTGAGACATTTCCTATTTCCTCCTGACACACACACACACACACACACACACACACACACACACACACACCTTGACAACGACGTTAGATCCTTGCCTACACCTCCACCTGCAAGAATAACTCTCGCAATATATAGCAGAAAGGAACTATAAAGGAAACAAAACCGAATAAAATCACCCATCATGATCCATCATCCATCAGTAAAATCTCCATAAACTCTTTACTCTTTACGTTAACAAAACCTGGCCCTTCCTCTTGACCTCCTCTTGATGCAACAGCGGCTTGGGACTTGGGAGGGAGTGGCGGCGGCTGTGTCCGAATGTATGCGTTCGTCTTCACTTTTTCTCAACTTAAACACGAACGAATCTTCATAAAACAGTTAAAAACACCACATGAGAGCTTCGGATAATCCTTCATACTAAATAATACACTAGAACCGCTAAAACATCAGGTAGCGTCATGAGGAACAGGTATGGGGTCCCTTAATTAAACAGACACCTGGCTTGGCAACACCTGGTGGGACGGTGGGTCTCTGGGCGCACCTGGTATAGGGCGGCGCAGCACAGGTGAGGGAGAGAGAGCGCAGGTAAACAGGTAAACACACACCTCATGCCTTTCTCATACAAGAGGAAATGGATGAATGGATGTTAACTTGGGTGCATATGCGTGTTTTTCCTTGACGCTTATGGAAACGAAAGGAGATTGAACACGCTGTTGTTGTTCTTATGGGCGTCGGCCGGGATAGGAAGAGATGAGAGGAGGGAAGGGATGGTAGGACGGGGTATGGGGAAAGGATGGTAGGAGGAGGGAGAGGGGAAGGGATGGTAGGAAGGGGGAGAGGGGAAGGGTATACGTGTGTGGTGAAGGGGTGGTAGGGTGGGGGAGGGGTACGTGTGTGTGGGGAAGGGATGGTAGGATGGGGGAGAGGTGAGGGTGGTTGGGGAAGGCATGGTAGGAAGGGGGAGGGGTATTCGTGTGTAAGGAAGGGGTGGTAGAGGGAAGGGAGGGATGGTAGGAAAGGGGAGGGGTAAACTTGTGTGTTTCTTGGAAAATTCGTGATTGTGTAGTGACTTGTATTGATGTGCTGTGGCTGAGTTTGTTGCCTGTTGAAGCGGTGATGGCTTAGGTGGTGAAGGTGGTGGTAGTTAAAGAAGTAAAAAAAAAGAAGTGGCAATGTATTCGTAGTGGTGATGATGATGGTGATGTCAACAGTAATAAGAAAGCAATGCTAATACCAATGATAAAAGCAATAATGATGATGATGATGATGAAAGACGAATAAAAAGGACAGAAAACCACCAAAGTCGATCAACTAAAGTGGTGACAAGTGCGGAATAAGAAAGAACATTGCTGAGACGACAAAGTGACACAAGTAAAACGACTTTGTCACATAACAGGTGACAACAACGACGACAGAGAAGAAGAAGAAAAGAAGCTGGAGGTGGAGGAGGAGACAACACAAAGAAGACAAAAAAAAACACCTTGTCTAATAAATATACATGTCTAATACATACTTCTGTAATCTTCTTAATGCCTTCTTAGAGGAGGCGGGAGCAGAGTGGTTAGCGTCTCCGAGTGGCGTTCTCGGTGACCCGAGTTCGTTCCCCGATGAGGACCAAAATCCACTTTAAATCTTTCTGCACCGTCGAGTGGCCTAAGAACACCCACATGCCTTGCCCATTAACTCTACCTTCGATTGCGAGTGCATCGGAGGACACAGGGGGGCGGCATGAGCCTTTAATCGCAGGCGTCACTATAAAAATCCTGTCTGCACCACCACGGGCGAGGGCCAACCATCACATCCCTCAAGTGAACCTCCAGGGCCTACCATCCCACCCCTGGAGGTCACTGCCTACAGGCGCTATAGGCACAAATGTAAACAAAACAAAAATATAATAATAATTCATCATAATTATTAACCCTAGTTATATTACATGTGAACAAACACTTCTCATCTCATCGCATCGAAATAAGCTATTAGTTAAACAATTACTGATAACGAACCATCAAATTTACTGAAAACAATCTTTACTCAAGTTTAGTGTCATATTATTCATGACCAAGTGAATGCAAAGAGAGAAATAGGGCGAGAGTAACAACTTTCTGCCTAAAAGTAAATTATATGGTCAGAAAGAGGGATACAGTTTTGGGCGGGCTGTTATTAAGGGCTGAGAGAAAGGAGAACGGGCTTTGAAAGGTTGTTATTAAGGGCTGAAGGAGAGGAGAACGGGCTTTGAAAGGTTGTTATTAAGGGCTGAAGGAGAGGAGAACGGGCTTTGGGCGGGTTTCGGGTCTTGAGTTGTGGTCGAGAAGGGATTTGTAAGCGAGAGACGTGAGTGAGAGGCTGTAGGCGGCGAGCGGTAAACGGGAAACAGGAGACTCAAGGCGAACAGGTAGATCTCTCTCTCTCTCTCTCTCTCTCTCTCTCTCTCTCTCTCTCTCTCTCTCTCTCTCTCTCTCCTGACCTCTCACGATTGGTATAGCACTTGTTCTTGATCATAACCCCCCCCTCTCTCTCTCTCTCTAATATTCGCTTCTAATAGTTTGTCCGTCTGCCTATCTATCTATCTATCTTTGGTCAGTATTGTCTCAAACGTCCTCCTTCTTTCATGGTTAAGAGAAATTACCATGGCCATTCTCTCTCTCTCTCTCTCTCTCTCTCTCTCTCTCTCTCTCTCTCTCTCTCTCTCTCTCTCTCTCTCTCTCTCTCATAGCATCCAGTTAACAGTTCTATAACAAGTTTATTTTCCTTCGTGCACATTCCATCCGTGATCTGTGACCCTTACTTTCTGTTATGTAGTACTTGTGCGTGTCTCTTTGTCTGTACTATTCTTTGTATATATCTGTCTGTCTGTCACACACACACACACACACACACACACACACACACACACACAAGAGGGAGAGAAAATATAATCATAAGAAAAATACGAATGCAATCACGCCATTATCACCACATTCTACCCCACACACACACACACACACACACACACACAAAGAGGGAGAGAAAATATAATCATAAGAAAAATACGAATGCAATCACGCCATTATCACCACATTCTACACACACACACACACACACACACACACACACACACACAGAGGAGAGAAAAAAAATCTAAGGACATATACGACAGCTCACACCACAACATCACACACATCACACACACAAGAAACAACAATATCTTAAATATCACCAACCACCACCACACCACATTCTCCACCACAACCACCACTCACACACACCACCCACCCATCACTCATTCACCACATCACCACCTCACACCACCACCGCACCACCCACCGGCCACCACCAACCACACCGGCACGTAATACAAAAATACATCCAACCAGGTGTATATAATAAGCGTGACTCACCTGGCTGGCTGGAAGGCAAAGGCTACCTGCTTACCTTTGCTTCTGTCTACCTGCCTCTATTAGTGCCACTTTCAAGGACTTCTCATGGATACCTGTGTAGCACGTTAATCAATCTCACCTCTATGTCCTTCTAACACACTGACAGACTATTGCTTGATCCTGTTTCTTAGGATGGCTTTATAAGGGAATGTTCAGACGTGTTTGTGTTCATGGCAAGGGTACAGTACATATATCTAGGTTCCGAGTATATTATATATATATATATATATATTCTTTTTTTTACATTTTGTGCATATAGCGCTTGTAGGCAGTGACCTCCAGGGGTGGGATGGTAGGCCCTGGAGGTTCACTCGAGGGCTGTGATGGTTGACCCTCGCCCGTGGTGGCGCAGGCAGGATTTTTATAGTGACGCCTGTGATCAGAGGCTCATGCCGCTCCCCTGTGTCCTCCCATGCACTCGCAATCGATGGTAGAGTTAATGGGCAGCATGTGGGTGTTCTCAGGCCACTCGACGGTGCATAATTTTTTTTTTAAGTGGATTTTCCGCCTACATGATTTACTAAGTGCGTGTGTGGGTGGGTGTGTACTGCCTCGCCTGGTATTTTCAAGGACGGGACATCTATCTATAGTATTGTGTTTTTTACCCTCAATGTAATTTACTTATGTTTTTGTGTTATTTTTCTGGTATGATTTACTTAGTTTCCCCTCGTGTGTGGGTGAGTATACGACCTCACCTTCTGTTTGCAAGGGAGGGACATCTCTGTCTACATTATTGTGTCCTTTACTTTAACGCCCTTTACTATGTTACCTCTTCTAATAATGCTTGACTTGGTGTCCTCACGTGTGCTGTTTTCAAGGAAGTGACATTTACATAAGAACATAAGAAAGTAAGGAAGCTACAAGAGGCCATGAGACCTACACGAGGTAGTTCCTGTTACCTAACTGTATACTTATATCCACCTCTCTTCCCCATCCATGAATTTATCCAGACTCCTTTTAAAGACCCCAATAGACTCCGCATTGACCACCTGACGGCTGAGTCCATTCCAATCATTCACCACCCTATTTGTGAACCAGTTTCTCCCAATTTCCTTTTCAAATCTACGCTTTTCCAGCTTGAATTTCCTGCCTATATTGTATCCCTTTATCCACTTAAAAACTTCTATCAGATCACCCCTTACTCTACGCCTCGCGAGTGAGTGTAAATTTAATAGTTTCAATCTCTTCTCTAAACATCTCTATCTACATTATTGTGTTTTTTACCTCAAGACTCAATACCAGCTGTTTATATCGACTCTCGTAATCCTTTCACGGTAAATGATTGTTATATATTAGGGTCGTTTAGGTACTGAGAGGGTTAGATTATTACTGAGTCTAATTTTCCTTTACTTGTAGCTTTCCTGATTTCTTTTTCATACGCTAAGTTTCATACTAAGGGAATAGAAGGATGGGAGGGAAGGACAATAAAGATATGGATGGAAGGTTGAATGATCGGTAACGGTAAGTAATGGTTGGAAAATGGACAAGTTTATGACAAGTAATCGTTATTTTTACACAATATATACAGCAAACTTCAGACTGCGGAAAGGATGCGAGGCGGAAAAGGCCTTCATTGATTCCCACCCACCGAGTAGGACTTTAGATGAAATTAGCCATTTATCTCAGGGAAGGAGCGGTGTGAGTGTGTGAATGTTTGGGTAGCGGATCCTTGAGGCAGGGAACATATTTCTTTTATTTTTTATTTATATTTAAACAGAAATTGAGAAGATGTGACCAACGGATGCTGAGATATACTGTATAATGTGTATATATATGGCTAAATTGAGGTGGCAGAGCAGAGCGTCCAGTGAGGATGTGGTTAATCCCTTGAGAACCACGTCATTTCCATTGTAATTTGGGTACCATTAGACGATTTTAATGAACATAAGCAATGTTTTATAGATAACTAGCCGCAAAGCCGCCCTCTGGGCGGACTTTTTGGCTAGCTCCTGCGGAGGGCTATTGGTGGGCCTTTCGGCCCACCACCTGTGTTTGGTGGGCCGAAGGCCCACCAAACACAGACTCTCCAGATAGCCCCTTCTAACTTTCCTGAAATCATGGATGTAGAAATGTATGTATTAACGCCTTACCCATCACCACACACCCATTACCCATAACCCCCCACCCATTCACTCACCAATTACCCATCACCACACACCCATTACCCATCACCCCCCACCCATTCACTCACCCATTACCCATCACCCCCCACCCATTACCCATCACCACACACCCATTACCCATCACCACACACCCATTCACTCACCCATTACCCATCACCACACACCCATTACCCATCACCCCCCACCTATTCCCTCACCCATCACCCCCAATCCATTCACTCACCCATCACCCCACACCCATTACCCATCACCCCACCCATTCACTCACCCATTACCCATCACCCTACATCAAGGTTTCCTCAATTCTCGCAACCCACTTTTTTTTCACAATTCTCACTAATAGGCTGCTAAAAAAAAAATTAAAAAAAGTGATCGGATCATCTCATAAGTGTGCTTAAAACCTTCCCCTGCTCGACCCGGTTCCAAAAATGTGCTATATGATGGGATTCCGCCACGGGGGGCGGAACCTATAGCACACACACACACACACACACACACACACACACACAGACAGACACACTTTCGCTTATATTATTATAGATATGACCTGTTTAGTATCCTTGTCTCTAGCTAATTTGGTATATTTAGCCATTTTTTGTAATTGTATGGCTAACAACAGACGATTTTATATAGCAATGGAAATATATGAGCGTGAAGTGGTTGAGACATGCGAATTGAGAGAAATACAGGGAAGAATGAGACAGAAAAGGTCACAATGGTTTGGAAATGTGAGAAGGGAGACGGAGGGAGGAGTGTTGAGGATAATGGAGTGAGTGGAAAGACCAAGGAAGCCAACATGCAGTTATTAACCCCTTGAGACCCAGAACGTAATTTCCATTGTAATTTGGCTACCATTATACGATTTGTAGTGACTTTAAGCAATATTTTATACCTATGACCTGTTTAGTATCCTTGTCGACTAACTAATTGGGTATATTTAGTTACTTTTCGTAATTTTGTGGTTCGACAACATACGACTTTTTTTATAGCAAAGGAAAGATCTGGGCGTGAAGGGGTTAAGCACACAGATGGTTTAAAAGGTATACAAGGTAAGGCAGTAACTGTTCAGAATCAACCCTAAATCACCATACTACATACTACATAATACCTGGATGAGATTAACGGGCGGAAGGCATAACAACTTTCCGGCATCTGCTTCCTACTCATCATTGTTATTCATCATTATCCCCACGTATCATCATAATTACTAAGTCTTTGCTAATTAACAGCAGGACAAGCACCTCCCACCCTGATCCATGTAAAGCTTCTGTTTGTTATTTGTTACATAGTTGAAGTTTATGAGAGAGAGAGAGAGAGAGAGAGAGAGAGAGAGAGAGAGAGAGAGAGAGAGAGAGAGAGAGAGAGAGAGAGAGAGAGAGAGAGAGAGAGAGAGAGAGAGAGAGAGAGAGAGAGATAGAGAGATAGAGAGAGAGAGAGAGAGTGTTTATATACCAGTGTTTTGTGAGGCTGATCTTGTTGCCTCTTTTCTTTGCCTCTTCTTTTTCTTCAGCAAATATCAGACCACACTGCTTACCCTTGAGACCCAGAACGTAATTTCCATTGTATTTTGGGTACCATTAGACGATTTTTAGTGACTTTCAGCAATATTTTATAGATATGACCTGTTTAGTATCCTTGTCCACTAACTAATTTGGTATATTCAGTTACTTTTCGTTATTTTATAGCTAACAACAGACGATTTTTTATAGTAAAGGAAAGATCTGGGCGCGAAGGGGTTAACGTTTCCTTTGTGTGTGTGTGTATGTGTGTGTGTGTGTGTGTGTGTGTGTGTGTGTGTGTGTGTGTGTGTGTGTGTGTTAAAAGTTACCGTACAACTTTTTTCCCCATCTTAATTTTTTGTTCAGCTCTCGATATCTTTTATGTGGAGTAAAATATAAATCAAAACTTTCTATTACTTTCAAAACTTGATCTTAGAATAAACATACATGAAAAAACACAGAGGAACAGAAGTAAGTTGACCATACGTGAGTGTATATGTATGTATGTATGTATGTGGGGAGAGGCAGGTGTGTAATTAATTGATAAGGATGTAAGGAGGTAAGGAGGGAAGGAGAAAGGAGAAAGGAGAGAAAGGAGTACAAGTGGGAATAGAAGGATGGGAGAAAGGCAATAAAGATATATATAGATGGAAGGTGGAATGATCGGTAACGGTAAGTAATGGTTGGTGAGTGGACGAGCTTATAGTAGTGGTGGTGGTGGTGGTGGTGGTGGTATGGTTTGTGTGAAGCGGTCAGGACTTTCGTAATTGTGTTGGAAGGGGGGAGAGGGAAGGGGTGGGGGGATGTAGGGGGGAGGGGGAAGTTGGGGGAGGAGGAACTTAGAAGAGAGTTGCGGGTGCTTACTTGCAAAACAAAACTGTGATGTATAAGTGTAAATTTAAGTGCATAAGTGTGTGTGTGTGTGTGTGTGTGTGTGTGTGTGTGTGTGTGTGTGTGTGTATGTGTGTGTGTGTGTGTGTGTGTGTGTGTGTGTGCAGTACCGTATAAGTAAAACACGAAATAGAGCCAAAGTTCGGGACAACAACCTGATAAAACACGAAACTCATTTTCTTGCATGGCAATTATTAAACTTTTTTGGGTCTTCTGCGTTTTCTTCCCGCAATTATCCTCGTCACCTACAGAAGGTCCGTGAGAGAGAGAGAGAGAGAGAGAGAGAGAGAGAGAGAGAGAGAGAGAGAGAGAGAGAGAGAGAGAGAGAGAGAAGAAAAAATGTTAACTGTAAAAGATCTCAAGACTAGGGGTGGTGAGTGTGTGTGTGTGTGTGTGACTGTGTGTGTGTGTGTGACTGTGTGTGTGTGTGTGTGTGTGTGTGTGTGTGTGACTGTGTGTGTGTGTGTGTGACTGTGTGTGTGTGTGTGTGTGACTGTGTGTGTGTGTGTGTGTGTGTGTGTGTGTGTGTGTATGTGTGTGTGTGTGTGTGACAAGCTCAAGGAGACCTCGTCATGGACACAAATAGGACTAAACTTTCTACCCCTGTCAATCTTTTTTCTTTCTTATCCATCCATATATACGACTTTCCAAACAAACTCATGTAGACTACTTAGTAAATACACACACACACTTATATATCAATTATAAGTAATCACACTTATATATCAATCTAGCAAGTAAGATATGTAGGAGGAAAATAATCACATATTAGTATTTTCTAACCTAAACTTTTTTACTATATACATCAGCTTCTATATCACGACCCAAGATTTACTGACCGTCCATCAAAAAGAGCATAAAAGATACCCTCTCTGCGATTACTCATTCAAGACTGGCGACCTGTTTTGGAGCGACAAACTTCCTCTGACGTGACGCGCACCAGAGAAAATGTCAGTTTAGCCAGCCGTAGAGAGACCTATTAACCCCTTGAGGCCCAGAACGTAATTTCCATAGTTATTTGGGTACCATTAACGATTTTTAGTGAATATAAGCAATGTTTTATAGATATGACCTGTTTAGTATCCTTATCGACTAACAAATGTGGTATATTAAGCTACTTTTCGTAATTTTATGGCTCGACAACATACATATTTTTATAGCAAAGGAAAGATCTGAGCGTGAAGGGGTTAATTAAAAGTCTACTGATCTAGCCACGACCCTTCCTTCCCTTACCTTACGGGCGCGAGTTGAAGTCTCCGGGTCGATTCTTCTCCCTACTCCCAGTGTGTATCTCGCTTGCTCGCCGCGCACCCTCACGCCACACTCATTCCAAGGGCCTCTCACTGCCAACCCACGCCTCACATCAAATCACTTCGCATATCACCTCTAGAACTGCATGGTTGGAGGATCCCGTAATGTACGTACACACACACACGCTCACACACGCACGCACTTCCACTCACAACGATGGCTTTGACCTCACTGAATTCCTTCGAGACTGAGAGAAACACATGCGGGACCCTTCGTGCTAGTTGCCACATAATGCTGGACAAGTTTCGCTCCGAGCCTCCGATCCCTCTCTTGTAACCCTTAATTCTTCGTCATATATACAGTGCTACGTGTACACTATTTCTGCCCTACAGTTGAGGCAGAGAAGAGGTTTGATTGCGTCTTGGTGTGTCTCAGGTTTAGTGATTTCAATGAGGAAGTGACTAAGAGGTGTGCACTGACGGAGTTCTCTCACCCTCCCTCGCTTCCCCTTCTATCGGGTCTTCTCACTTCTCACCCTCACCTCCCTTCTTCTGTACCTGCCCGAACCTAAATGCCGTAAGTATTTCGTTAGCAAGCTGATAGGACAGAACCAATGATACTGCATACACCGGACTAGCATTAGACAATCTCGGCGGAGTATGAGGTGGCTATGTGGTAAGGTAAAGTTGCTTAGAGTACCATACATATGCAAGGCGGGTGCGACAGGTAAGTGGTGTGAGGGAGTGAGGAGTTGCCACATAGCACATACCTTCCCTTTGGAGCATCACACTGAAGGAGGTCGAAATGCCGGTCCAGGTTCATTCATTCTCAGGTGGCGAGGGTAATGGCTGCTGCTGCGGCTGGAGACGTGGAGTGTCAGTGCTCAGTGCTGGGAGAAAAGAATACAAAAGAGACAATGAATTAGGATTGTTAGTATAAGGCCCAAAACTAATGAAAATGTTTTAGTATCCCAGGTGAAATAACCAAGGGAAGAGTTGACAAGTCTGTTCACTAAGGAGACGAAGTTTGAAGAGGCCTATGAAGCGATACTAAGCGATGAAGGTCACAAAAAGAAGAAGAAGAAGAAGAAGACACCCTAACCCAAGGGAGATGCGTCGTCTGTTGAAGAAATAAAGAAAAGTGTTCGTGAAGCCGGGATTCCACCAGGGCAAACCAAGGCATTGTAAAGCATAGTATAGCATAGCATAGTAGCATAGTGTAAATGTTAATGTTTATGTGGCAAGCGACAAAACCGTTTCCACAGAATCTACAAAAACTATGCCACTTGTCGACGCGATAACTCAGCAGGAAATTATCACTGCTGCTGCGTTTTTTTGGTGATGTGCAACGCTCGTGAATATAAAAACCTCAAAGAAAGCGCCATCAGTGGAGGATGAACAAAAGAGGAAGGGAAGGAAGGAAAGGAAACTGAAGGAGGAGCGTTGAAGGAGTTGGAGAGGGAGGAATTAATTAATTAAGGGAATGAAAGGCGTGAGTTTTTATGTGATGGAGGAAGAAGAGGAGAAGAGGAGGAGAATGCAAAAAGGGGTATTGGTACGGTATTATTATTGTTATTGTTAGTTATTATTATTAGTAGTAGTAGTAGTAGTAGCAGTAGTAGTAGTAGTAGTAGTAGTAGTAGTAGTAGTAGTAGTAGTAGTAGTAGTAGTAGTAGTAGTAGTAGTAATAGTAGTAGTAGTAATAGTAGTAGTAGTAGTAGTATCATAAGTGGTACTACACTGTAGAGTAGAGAGAGTAGAAGAGGAAGCAGAGCTAGAGAGAGAGAGAGAGAGAGAAAAGAGAGAGAGAGAGAGAGAGAGAGAGAGAGAGAGAGAGAGAGAGAGAGAGAGAGAGAGAGTAGCGACAGGGTTGTAAAATAGAAGAGAAAATAACCATTACCTTATCAGAAAGAAAAAGAAAATGATTTGAAATAGAAGATAAAAAGTCCCATTACCTAATCAGAACTATATATCTTTATTCTTCGGGCAATTTCGTATAGACTGAAATTCAAAAAGGGGGAGTAAAAAAAAGGGGGGGGGGTGGAGGGGTTGAAACGGACCATTGACCTTTGACATTTGAGACCCAGAACGTAATTTCCATTGTAATTTGGGTGCCATTAAACGATTTTTAGTGACTATAAGCAATATTTTATAGATATGACCTGTTTAGTATCCTTATCGACTATAACTAATTTGGTATATTCAGTTACTTTTCGAAATGTTATGGCTCCACAACAGACGATTTTTTATAGCAAAGGAAAGACCTGGGCGTGAACACACTCAGAAATGAGGGGTATATTAAGGGTAGAATTGTTACATCGCACCATCACTACCCTTTTTATACCCTATGTCCAGGCTGGAGGGTAGATGCTGCCGATTATACCCTTCATCTACCCTTTATCTACCCTTTTTAGACGAGAGGGATGAGAAAGGGTATATTTGGGGTTGGAAAAGGGTATATTTAGGGTTGCAAAGGGTATATTTGTAAGAGTAGAAAAAGGGTAGCAGTATTTCATCACTACAAACACCCTTTTTCTACCCTTTTCCTACCCTTCTTTTCTAAGAGTGAAGGGGTTAAAAAAACATACAGTTAAACAGACATGCAGACAGGTAGACAAACAAACAGGCAGACAGACAGACAGGTAGACAGACATGCAGATAGATAGACAGACAGACAGATTTTTAGATATACAGATTCAATTATAAGAACCTAGTAGTACTCACTCCAACCCAAGAACCGAGTACTGTACCTTCAACTCGAACCCAAACCCACATCCATAATAAGGCATGAAATAGAAAAGGTTATTAATTAACCAGGGTAGAACAAGAAGTAACGGATTCAAGCTGGAAAAGCGTAATTTAAAAAAGAAATAGGGAAAAACTGGTTCACAAATAGGGTGGTAAATGATTGGAATGGACTCAGTAGACAGGTAGTTAGTGCGTAGTCATTAGGGAGCTTAAAGGGAGGCTGGATAAATTCATGGATGGGGATGAAAGGTGGATGTAGGTAGTGTTAAGTAACAGGAACTACCTCGTGTAGCTCTCCCAGCCTCTTGTAGCTTCCTTGTTTTCTTATGTTCTTATGAGTCCTAAAGCTCACTCTAGTAAAGCGCAGCCCTCGTATACCTTGCTCCTATTACCGAGGCCAGCCAGGGAGTAGATACATGAACATAAGAACATAAGGAAGCTACAAGAGGCCGTGAGACGTGGTAGTTCCTGTTACGAGAATGTAAACAACAAAAATTGGAGAGACAATACTTACAATGAGAGACTTTTACAATGTATTTAGTCTGTCTATTTGATGTCCGAGAGAGAGACAACACTTACAATGAGAGACTTATATAAACAGAGAGAGACAATACTTACAATGAGAGACTTACATAAACAGAGAGAGAGACAATACTTACAATGAGAGACTTTTACAATGTATTTAGTCTGTCTATTTGATGTCAGAGAGAGAGACAATACTTACAATGAGAGACTTTTACAATGTATTTAGTCTGTCTATTTGATGTCAGAGAGGGAGACAATACTTACAATGAGAGACTTACAGTGTATTTAGTCTGTCTATTTGATGTCAGAGAGAGAGAGACTATACTTACAATGAGAGACTTACAATGTATTTAGTCTGTCTATTTGATGTCAGAGAGGGAGACAATACTTACAATGAGAGACTTACAGTGTATTTAGTCTGTCTATTTGATGTCAGAGAGAGACTATACTTACAATGAGAGACTTACAATGTATTTAGTCTGTCTATTTGATGTCAGAGAGAGAGAGAGAGACTATACTTACAATGAGAGACTTACAATGTATTTAGTCTGTCTATTTGATGTCAGAGAGAGAGAGAGACACAATACTTACAATGAGAGACTTACAGTGTATTTAGTCTGTCCATTTGATGTCAGAGAGAGAGACAATACTTACAATGAGAGACTTATAATGTATTTAGTCTGTCTATTTGATGTCAGAGAGAGACTATACTTACAATGAGACTTTTACAATGTATTTAGTCTGTCTATTTGATGTCAGAGAGAGAGACTATACTTACAATGAGACTTATATAAACAGAGAGAGAAGCAAACCTTTTACCACGGTGGCATTGCGTCATAAACTAGTCTAATTTTTTTCACGAGGCCGAAATACCATTCTATCATAAGGTCTCATGCTTAAAATTATGCCTATGTTTACCTGATAATATGGTTAACTATGATAAAATACAGCTGATATTTAGAAGAAGCGCTCTGTATACGTATTCCCTTCTCCTGGCATCAAATATCAGTCAGTAAGCAGCAAGGGAGCAGGATTTTTACCTCAATAAAAAAGCAGACTAGTATATACGTTCTTACATGTAATTTACGGTTTATGGAACTGTCGCCGATAGGAACTCTCGCCGAAACACCAACCCCTTGAACTCCCGTCGACATTGGAACACTCGCCGACGTGTACATTTTCGGCGACAGTTCAACTTGTAATATATGAAAAGGAATCTAACCTAACCACATAACCTTGCCTAACTATTCAGGCTATATGTATAATTACCTGATGAAACACGGTAAATGAGAACACTCGCCGACGTGAAATAGGAACACTCGCCGACGTGAAAAATAGGAATACTCGTCGACGTCGGCGAGTATTTCTATCGGCGACAGTTCCAGGTACCTATTTTACCTCATACTTTTTTTCTTTTTTTTTTTTTATATATATATATGAAAAAAAAAAAAAAACCTCATACCTGCATCAATAAAAACTTATGTAAAGCAACACGAGGGTATTATTCCAGATGAACACCGAACTAACTATGGTGGACGAAACTATTTTTTTCTGGTGAGTTTTGATGTGTTTTGAATTAATCTGTTAACTGTTTCTGTCGGGATTTTTTTTTTTTTTTTTTTTTTTTTTTTTTTTTTTTTTTTTTTTAGTTTTTTTTTTTTTTTTTAGGTGAAGGTTAGGTTAGGTATAGGTTAGGTATAGGTTAGATTAGGTATAGGTTAGGTATAGGTTAGGTATAGGTTAGATTAGGTAAGGGTTAGGATAGGTAAGGGTTAGGTTAGGTAAGGGTTAGGTTAGGTAAAGGTTAGGTAAGGGTTAGGTTAGGTAAGGGTTAGGTTAGGTAAGGGTTAGGTTAGGTAAGGGTTAGGTTAGGTAAGGGTTAGGTTAGGTAAAGGTTAGATTAGGTATAGTAGGTTCGGTTAGGTTCAATTTGTTTTTTATTTTTTGTCGTTTTTGCACAGAAAAAAA
>JACEEZ010022635.1:242442-267442 GCA_016584305.1 Chionoecetes opilio
GAGAGAGAGCGAGAGAAGAGCGAGAGGAGCGAGAGAGAGAGAGCGAGGAGGAGAGAGAGGAGAGAGAGGAGAGAGAGTGACGAGAGAGACGAGAGAGGAGAGGAGAGAGAGAAGAAGAGAGAGAGAGAGAGATAATGAAAGAAAAAAGAAGTAATAGAGAAAGGAAAGGGGAGAGAGTTAAGAAGATGAAGAAGTAAAGAAAGACATAGAAGGAGGGAAAATACGAAAATGGTTAAGCAGGATGAGTAGATCAATGGAAAGCAGAGTAGAGAGGTGTTAAAGAAGAATAGTAATAAGAATAAGTAGTAGGAAGAAGAAAAAGAAGGTAAGAGTAGGTAAGTAGATGGGAGTACTAGTAGTAGTGAGTATAGTAATAGGTAGTAGTAGTAGTAGTAGTAGTAGTAGTATAGTATAGAGTAGTAGTAGTAGTAGGTAATAGTAGTAATAGTAGAGTAGTAAGTGAGTAGGTGAGTACGTAGTTAGTAGTAGTAGTAGTAGATAGTAGTAGTGAGAAAGTAGTAGTGTAGGTAGTAGTAGTGGAGGTAGTAGTGTAGTAGTAGTAGTAGTAGTAGTAGTAGTAGTAGTAGTAGTAGTAGTAGTAGTAGTAGTAGTAGTAGTAGTAGTAGTAGTAGTAGTAGTAGTAGTAGTAGTAGTAGTAGTAGTAGTAATAGTAGTAGTAGTAGTAGTAGTAGAAATAGCAGGGGTAGTAGGAGGAGGAGAATAATAAAGAGTTCATTGAAAAGGAGGAGAATAAAAGCTGCTGAAACGCTGAGTCAGTTCAAAGAAGTGACAGAAGGAAGAGTCTGAAAGAAGAGAAAACAATGCAAAAAGTTGAGGAGCAATAAAAAAAAAACTAGTTGGCGACAAAGAAGGACGTAGAATAGAAGACGAAAAAGAAAACGAAAGACTAAAAACGGAAAAAACTATAACGAAATTTCGGTCATAAAAAAAACTAAAAATGAAGTAGTCTATGCTATATACGCAAATTTTCGAAAACTACGTAGGCTACATATACACACACACATAATGAACCCATACGTACACGAACATGAAATAAAACGCACATAAGTTCACACCTTACACCTTTTCTTTGACAACTATAAAAATATAACAAAAACATTAAAAAAAGAAACAAATATGTGGACTTTTTTTGTCATTTGAACAACACAAAAAAGATATCTCCGGCAAATAATGTGGCGGTAATTTGACTCAACAGTGTTTATCCCTCCTACTGCCTTCACATGTTCCCTCCTCTCTCTTTGACAGTTCAGTTCAGTTGTTGGTCGGGAGTCAGGCCTTTTTCAACGGCACTCCCTGACGTTTTCTTCTTGCTGTCTGGGTCTTGAGTTAGTTGTCTTCTCTTATTCTATCTTATTAGTTTCTTTCTTTTTCTTTCTTCTTATTTTCTCTGGTCATCCAAAAACGGTTGATTGTTCTTTTTGCTTCTTCCACATTCCCCTCTCCAAACAAATACTCCCCCACTATAGCCTCTTCCTCCTCTAAGTAAGGTTGTTGTAGCCTCACACTTTTCTTTCTTTCATTACTGTAGGCTGGGCCAAAGACAAAGTATAGAGTAGTCTTTGGCTGGGCACAAGACAAGTTAGGAAATATAACAAAAACAATGAAAAAAAATAAGCGACAACTCTTTTTTTTCAATTTCGTCATTTGAACAGCACAAAAAAAGATACCTCAAGCAAAAATAATTTGGCAGCATTTAACTCAATAAATAGCGTTTGTACTTACTACATATAGGTACGTATATTTGTATGTACGTACATCAGTGTTTATATTGCCCACATGTACGTATATATTATCTTTTATTTGCTTTATTACTTAAGTTCATTCCCTCGTGTTTATATATTATGTTGTTGTTGTTTTTCCTCTATGCCTTCGGGTGAATTTTTTTTTATTATCAACCCCTTCACGCCCAGATCTTTCCTTGGCTATAAACAATCGTCTGTTGTTAGCCATAAAATTACAATAAGTAACATAATATACCAAATCAGTTAGTCGACAAGGATATATACTAAACAGGTCATATCTATAAAATATTGCTTATATTCACTAAAAATCGTCTAATGGTACCCAAATTACAATAAAAAGTACGTTCTGGGACTCAAGGGGTTAATTATTATTACTGCCTTCACACGCTCTCGACCCTGACCGCCCATCCCAGCATCACGCTCCACACACACGCCACCCTCACACACCAGGCGCCTTCCCACGCCCATCCCTCACACCCAGCATCCTTACCCTCTTCATCCACACCGTCGTAATTCTACGTATATACTTCACACACTCCCTTCCGCATATCTCGCTCTCTCCTCTCTCTCTCTCTCTTCTCTCTCTCCTCTTCTCTCTCTCTCTCTCTCTCTCTCTCTCTCTCTCTTCTATCCCCTCTCTCTCTCTCTCTCTCTCCTCTCTCTCTCTCTCTCTCTCAATGTATGTATGTGTTTGGTGTGTGTGTGTGTGTGTATGTGTGTGTGTGTGTGTGTGTGTGTGTGTGTGTGTGTGTGTCTTTCCATCTCTCTCTCGAGAGAGAGAGAGGTTAGAATCTCTTTTTTCTTTATTTTGTTTCTCTCTTCAGAGAGAGAGAGAGAGAGACGAGGAGAGAGAGAGAGGAGAGAGAGAGAGAAGAGAGAGAAGATGAGAGAGAGAGAGAGAGAGAGAGAGGAGAGGAGAGAGAGAGAGAGAGCTTAGGTGAAAAGCAGAAACATAAAAGTGTCGCCTGTGCCAGGTATAGGTTACGTATGCCCAGGCGGCAAAAAAAACACATTTTCTGAGCTATTGAAGAAACAAGATAAACCTGGCCAAATATAGCTTATAACCATCTCAGGGATGACCCCAACCTTTCCTGAAAGTTTGGCTGAAATTGGGACAGAAATGGCGGAGCCCTAGCTGTACAGACGGATATTCGGTGAATTATAGTAGAATTCCATATTTTTTCTTTTTCTTCGACTTCTTCATCGTGACTTTTGTCATAGTGATATTTTCATAAAAGTAGTATTATATTTGGACGAATCGAAACACTATAGATATTACAACGAGGTTTGGGAATTTATGGAAACAACAAACATGCAGTGTCAGCCTTGGGAATTATAAGAAAAGTACAAGAAAATAATGAGATCAAAGAAAAGTTATAAAGGAAACATTAAGATAATAATCGTCACCATCATGACCAGTGGAGACATCCGGGAATGTGTCACGCGGGGTGGCGTGCCTGGCGTTCTGAGGTCACCGTGTTGGGTCACAGCGTGAACCACAGGTCACGGCGAGGGGTAGGTACATCAAGGAGTGAGTAATGACGTGATCATCAGCGAGCTCCTCACTTCTTGGCCGCTGCCCCTCGGCGATGTTGTTGCCGCCACTGCTTCAGGAGCTGCCGCCGCCGCTCCGCCGCCTGCAGGCGTGCCTTGATGCAGGCCTCCACGGCGGCCACCTCGGCGGGAGGGCCCGTGATCCTCACCTGGCGGGACTCTGCGTTGGTGGCGGGGGGCACCGACACCCTCACCCCGGGGTACTCCTGTGCCAGCCTGATCAGGGCCTCGCCCCCGGGGCCCACCACGTGGCGCCGCATGTCGGGTGCCACATCAAGGACCACCTTTGTCCTGGCCATCTTACGACGCTCGGCTGCCTCACGCAGCTGTGCCTCGATGCCCTCCAGGCGGCCGGTGATGTCCTTGGCGGCGGCGGCCACCTGACTCTTGGGGCCCTCCAAGGTGACATGGTGGGAGGTGCGGTCCTGGGGCAGGGGCACCGTCACGCCCACGCTGGGGTAGTCCTGCCTCAGTTTACGGACCGTATCCCCCCGCGGCCCGATAACGTGCTGCCGTCTGCCCGGTGGCACCGGCAGCAACACCTTCACCGTCTCCTCCTTCCAGGTGTTGCGCACCTTGTCGCGGGAGTCTTCTCTCCTTGGCATTGCCTTTCGCCGCGACTTGACGCTTTTCTTTTTGGCTGGTTGTGCAGGGGTGACGCTCTCCTGCACAGCCTCGGTGTTTTCCGCGGTGGCAGGGATGCCATCGCGGCATTTCCTGCGACTCTTACACACGACCTGCCATTCCCCGGACTCATCGTCTGCCTCTTTATCTGTAACAGGAGCCTTTTTCTGCTTCTTCCGCTTTTTATGCTTTTTACGGACCCTTTCACTTTCCGCGGGAGCTTCGTCCTCTTTTTCACTGCACCCCTTGTCCTCCAAAGGTTGCTGTGCGTCCAGAATTGCCACGCCTGCATCATCGGGGGAGTGGCCTGGGCCCACTTTCTTGGATCCGCCCCAATAAAAGTAGGCAACCATACACAGAACAATTAGCAGCGCAACGCATCCCATGAAACACCCAGCAACACAGGTGAGTGTTGCTGTGAAGGCCGCGTGGTCGTGTTCGGCCTTCACCACCTCCACCTCCAGGCAGCGAAGGAACCGGTTAGTCTCCACCAGGCGGTTCCACCACGGCACATCCCCTGGGGCCGCGCAGGCCTCCAGGGGGTCTCGAGGTGGGGCGGGGCACAGAGGTCCCAGCCACCTCTGGTGAGACAGGAGCTCCCGTACCTGCCATGCCGTGGTGGCGTGGAGGCCCTTGTCCTTCCACGCCTGCACAACCTCGGACACCCGCTAGGCGTCCTGCCCGGCGCTCCAGAGGAGGGCACCGATGCCCACCCCCACGGCCATCAACACGGCCATCAGGATGTGTTTGCTGATTTTGACTTTGATTACAGAAGTTTTATCCATTATATTTTATAAATACCAGATTAAGGTGTTGTGTCACCGTAAGTTCTGTGAGTGCAAAAGGGGATCCCAAGTTGTCTGTTTTGGGGACAAGCAGAAGTTACCCGTAATAAGTATGATGCTCTGAAAGACAAACCTATTGACTTTGTAAACGTAATACGGTGTTTATGAATCTCTCTCCAAATTTTTTCTCTATTTTCCTCGAGAGAGAGAGAGAGAGAGAGAGAGAGAGAGAGAGAGAGAGAGAGAGAGAGAGAGAGAGAGAGAGAGAGAGAGAGAGAGAGAGAGAGAGAGAGAGAGAGAGAGAGAAAAGGGGGTTGGTTGGTTAAGTGAAAAGCAGAAAGATAAAAGTGTAAGATATACTGTAAGTGTATTATTTTTTTTATCTTTTTTCCTTTTTTTACGGACGCTCCATACCACCCCCGCGACGATGCCGCCCTGCGCGATTGCACATGTCGCCCATACATAACTCCACCACTGGCTGTGTTGATAACTTTGTATTACGTGGCCGTTACTTTCCTGACTTCATCAATGGTTGTCCTGTGTGGTGACGGCAACAGGCTTTCTTCGACGAGGGTCATTATTCAGGCTTTCCCTGCCTCGTTTGAATTCCCCAGCCCATTAGGCATTAGTAAACCACGCCGCAGGATTATAAAAGGCAAACTCTGTAGTATCTCCATTGTGTCCTTGTGGGCCTCGTTAAGGGATAAAACCTTGATACTGAGATGGCGGATGTCTGCATGATTTTGTCCAATTTGTAAAACAATTGCTTACTCATAAATAATATTCTAGTCAGCTGAAACCGCAAAAATGCAACAGCTATTGACTGCAAACTTCTTAAGTAATCATTCTAAGAATTAAAGCGCATGTGATGTTGTTAGCATTGCATTATTGCATAGCTCATCTCCCTGTAGCTACTGTATACCTTAGGCCACCAACTGCTCAGTCTCCCCTAGTATCACTCCATGCATATAGCCATAGACCACTGTATACCTGGACTGCACACGTGACAATGTTTTGAATTGCGGGGCTGCATAGGGCCTGCGGGGCGCCCGACAAAGAGATATAGTGGTCTATGGACTATCATATAGACTGGTTTATCAGTATATATGATATACTGTAATCTTCGTACATGTTTGTTCTATAATATTATCAAATAAAAAACAGTAAAACACGCTAAAGAAATGCCATTACGAGACTATGAAGAAATAGCGATTAAATAACTCTCGCATTACTTGAGTCAACTTTATAATGAATATCATAAAGCGCATTTTAGCTTTCCATGCTAATTTCGTTATCTGATAAATAATTGACGCATGTCATAAATTAGCTTAATAAATAAAGTAAATCATCATCGGGTAATTCGCGATGATGTGTTATTTATTTACTTTATATTTTGTTTCTGATAAATTAATTACAACCATGATAAATTAGCGTTGATAAATACAATTAAATCATCAATCGGGTAATTTTCCCGATTGATGATGTTATTTATTTACTTATATATTTTGTTTTCTGATAAATGAATTAGCACCATGTATAAATTAGCGTTGACTAAATACATTAGCTCATCAATCGGGAAAATTACCCGATTGATGATGTTATTTATTTACTTATATATTTTGTTTTCTGATAAATGAATTAGCACCATGTATAAATTAGCGTTAATAAATAAATAACATCATCAATCGGGAAAATTACCCGATTGATGATTTTATTTATTTATTTAACGCTAATTTATGCATGGTTCTAATTAATTTATCAGATAACGAAATATAGCAATGGAAAGCTAATAAAATTGCGCTTCTATTGATACCCTTCATGATAAAAGTTGACTCGCAAAGTTTTAAATGGCGAAGAGTTGAAGTGAATATTAAGTTCATGCATATTTCTTCAGTCTCGTAATGGCATTCCTTTAGCGTGTTTGACTGTTTTTTATTTGATAATATTATAGAACAAACATTTACGAAGATTACAGTATATCATATATACTGATAAACCAGTCTATATGATGCGTATATATATATATATATATATATATATATATATATATATATATATATATATATATATATATATATATATATATATATATGAATCCGAGTGGCCCTCCGACTTCAGGGTAAGTTCAGGCCCATGTGCAACAGGCCGATATTCTGTGCGCAGTCCAGGTATACAGTGGTCTATGATATAGCCTATCACACAAGGCCTAACTGTAACATCAGGCCGAAAGACTTTCAATTCAATAGCCACACCGTCGTTGAAGGTTTAGACGTCAAACATGAAGCTCTCCAAGGTCTCCGTCAAAGTTACTTATAGTTTATCAGTTACTTTGGTCTCAACATCTCCCCCACGCATCAACGCACTCCGATTCATCCCAAGGACCCAAGCCTCCACAACTAAACCCTCTCGCTCCACACACATCACCTCCTCGTGTAGTGGCACTGTCGTAATATCCGTGCAGTGACTTCCCAAAGATCGCATAAACTAGATTTCTTTTAACCGCAGCATCGAAAAACCTGACTGACTTACTAATGTCCCACCTGCATGCTTCGAGGCGTTGGTTTTCTATGAACAAGTGTGTGACGTCACGCTGACAGGGTAGTAGCGGAGGGAATGGCTAGGGGGCGAGGAGGCCAAGGGGATAAGTACGAGCTAAGGACACTTGGGAATGGAGGAGGAGCAGAATGAGTGCCAGGAGAGGAAAGATGAAGGGAGTCCTGAGAGGGTGAGACTATAAATAGCGAACACTGAGAGGGAGAGAGGGAGTAACCGTATATGAGGATGTAAAGTCAATGGATAGGGATGACCCATGAGGGAGTGGAGGGGTGATAGAGGGGTGATGAGGGTAGTGGAGGGGTGACAGAGAGGCGAGGACGGAAGGTAGTAGAGGGGTGATAGTGGGGTGAGGAGGATAGTGGAGGGGTGATAGAGGGGTGAGAAGGGTAGTGGAGGGGTGACAGAGGGGTGAGGAGGGTAGTGGAGGGGTGACAGAGGGGTAGAGGGAGGGGTGATAGAGGGGTGAGAAAGGTAGTGGAGGGGTGACAGAGGGGTGAGGAGGGTAGTGGAGGGGTGATAGAGGGGTGAGAAGGGTAGTGGAGGGGTGACAGAGGTGTGAGGAGGATAGTGGAGGGGTGATAGAGGGGTGAGGAAGGTAGTGGTGGGTGGGGTTAGGCAGATCCCTCGTTCCCTCACAGTGAGAATAGTGGAGGGCTGATCAAGAGGTTCTAAAATCTGGGTTGGGTTAAGGGGGAGGGGTTGAGGTTAAGGGGAGAGGGTGGTTGCGTGTAATCAGGGAGAGGGGGGAAAGTGGTAAATGACCTAGCTGGCCTGTGACTGAGATAAGGGGTTGAGGGTTGGGGAATAGATGGTTGGGACTTATCGGGCATGCCAACCCCAATCTCCCTCACACCAGTATAACACGTCGAGTACACCCCATAAGCAAACTCCATAAACCGGATTAATGCGGGAGCAGTTAAGCGGCGCGGTAATCAGGAGAACAAACATCAGACCAGGCACCCCCCGTCTCAAACACTCCCCAGATGATAATGACTTGATATACCACTGCTTCCCAACACAAAACACCCACAATCACACACACACACACACACACATGCAGACACACACACATACACATACACATACACATACACATACACACACACACACACACATACATGCAGACACACACACACACACATACACACACACACACACATACACACACACACACACACACACACACTACAAAACACACACGCACACACCGAAGTCATCATATCAGACACACACACACACACACACACACACACACACACACACACACACATACACACACACACACACACACACACACACCGAAGTCATCATACCAGGCAAACTATTTTACATTCGCAGCACTAAATAGGTGATTGCTTTATGCTCCGTCACAAACAATTATCTGATAAAACATAGGAAACATTATGTTCAGCGAGATGTGAAATATAGCATCAAATTTATCATGAGATGCGAGGTTGTGTCACAAGCTTAATAAATAAAGACAAAAGAAATTGAAATAATACTGACACTAACTGCTTGTTTAATCGCTAGTAATGATGATAATGATGATGAGGGCAATAATAACATGAATCTGGTGCTGATATATAATAATAACAATGTCAGTAATAATAATAATGATAATAATAACACCAATAATAACAATAGAAGCAATATGATCTAATGACGAGCACGAAACATAAAGACACGAATGATGTGAAAAACGGACCACACATTGTAATTCAAGGACGATGATCACTTAACAAGAACACTAAGGACGCAGTGAATGGTGTCTATCGCCTGGTTGATGCAAGTAAAGTTATCCTCCGGCATCAACACACACTGCTACTCTATTAGGAACACTGGCATCAACACACACTGCTACACTATTAGGAACACTGGCATCAACACACACTGCTACACTATTAGGAACACCGGCATCAACACACTGCTACTCTATTAGGAACACCGGCATCAACACACACTGCTACTCTATTAGGAACACTGGCATCAACACACACTGCTACACTATTAGGAACACCGGCATCAACACACACTGCTACACTATTAGGAACACCGGCATCAACACACACTGCTACACTATTAGGAACACTGGCATCAACAACTGTACTCTATTAGGAACACCGGCATCAACCCCACTGCTACACATTAGGAACACCGGCATCAACACACACTGCTACACTATTAGGAACACCGGCATCAACACACTGCTACTCTATTAGGAACACCGGCATCAACACACACTGCTACACTATTAGGAACACCGGCATCAACACACACTGCTACACTATTAGGAACACCGGCATCAACACACACTGCTACACTATTAGGAACACTGGCATCAAACACACTGCTACACTATTAGGAAACACCGGCATCAACACACACTGCTACCTATTAGGAACACCGGCATCAACACACACTGCTACACTATTAGGAACACTGGCATCAACACACATGCTACACTATTAGGAACACCGGCATCAAAACACACTGCTACTCTATTAGGAAACCGGCATCAAACACACTGCTACTCTATTAGGAACACCGGCATCAACACACACTGCTACACTATTAGGAACACGGCATCAACACACCCCTGCTACACTATTAGGAACACTGGCATCAACACAAATGCTACTCTATTAAGAACACGGCATCAACACACATGCTACACTATTAGGAACACTGGCATCAACACCACACTGCTACACTATAGGAACACTGGCATCAACACACACTGCTACACTATTAGGAAAACTGGCATCAACACACACTGCTACACTATTAGGAAACACGGCATCAACACCACTGCTACACTATTAGGAACACCGGCATCAACACACTGCTACACTATTAGGAACACCGGCATCAACACACTGCTACACTATTAGGAACACTGGCATCAACACACACTGCTACTCTATTAGGAACACTGGCATCAACACACACTGCTACACTATTAGGAACACTGGCATCAACACACACTGCTACACTATTAGGAACACCGGCATCAACACACACTGCTACACTATTAGGAACACTGGCATCAACACACACTGCTACTCTATTAGGAACACCGGCATCAACACACACTGCTACACTATTAGGAACACTGGCATCAACACACACTGCTACACTATTAGGAACACCGGCATCAACACACACTGCTACTCTATTAGGAACACCGGCATCAACACACACTGCTACACTATTAGGAACACTGGCATCAACACACACTGCTACACTATTAGGAACACCGGCATCAACACTGCTACACTATTAGGAAAAACCGGCATCAACACACTGACTACACTATTAGGAACACTGGCATCAACACACTGCTACACTATTAGGAACACCGGCATCAACACACTGCTACACTATTAGGAACACCGGCATCAACACACACTGCTACACTATTAGGAACACCGGCATCAAACACACTGCTACACTATTAGGAACACGGCATCAACACACTGCTACACTATTAGGAACACGGCATCAACACACACTGCTACACTATTAGGAACACTGGGATCAAACACACTGCTACACTATTAGGAACACCCGGCATCAACACACACTGCTACACTATTAGGAA
Source organism: Chionoecetes opilio (assembly GCA_016584305.1). Taxonomy (NCBI): domain Eukaryota; kingdom Metazoa; phylum Arthropoda; class Malacostraca; order Decapoda; family Majidae; genus Chionoecetes; species Chionoecetes opilio. The sequence continues at coordinate 253,326 of JACEEZ010022635.1, forward strand.
CACTGGCATCAACACACTGCTACACTATTAGGAACACCGGCATCAAACACACTGCTACATTATTAGGAACACCGGCATCAACACACACTGCTACACTATTAGGAACACCGGCATCAACACACACTGCTACACTATTAGGAACACTGGCATCAACACACTGCTACACTATTAGGAACACCGGCATCAACACACTGCTACACTATTAGGAACACCGGCATCAACACACTGCTACACTATTAGGAACACTGGCATCAACACACTGCTACTCTATTAGGAACACTGACATCAACACACACTGCTACACTATTAGGAACACCGGCATCAACACACTGCTACACTATTAGGAACACTGGCATCAACACACACTGCTACACTATTAGGAACACTGGCATCAACACACACTGCTACACTATTAGGAACACCGGCATCAACACACACTGCTACTCTATTAGGAACACCGGCATCAACACACTGCTACTCTATTAGGAACACTGGCATCAAAAACACATGCTACACTATTAGGAAACACGGCATCAACACACTGCTACACTATTAGGAAACACCGGCATCAACACACACTGCTACACTATTAGGAACACCGGCATCAACACACTGCTACCTATTAGGAACACCTGCATCAAACACCACCCACACTATAGGAACACCGCATCACTACACTGCTACACTATTAGGAACACCGGCATCAACACACACTGCTACTCTATTAGGAACATCAATTAACCCCTTGAGACCCAGAACGTAATTTCCATTGTAATTTGACTGGCATTAGACGATTTTTAGTGAATATAAGCATTATTTTATAGATATGACCTGTTTAATACCCTTGTCCACTAACTAATTTGGTATATTAAGTCACTTTTTGTAATTATATGGCTAACAAGAGACCATTTTTCATAGCAAAGGAGAGATCTGGGCGTAAAGAGGTTAATAGTGAGTCTGGAAAATGGCAAATATACAGAGAAAAAAGTATAGTGCAAAATATATTCATTAGTCTCTTTGTGGACAGAAAAGTGATGATTCAGTCCATGTAACCTTTGAGTGTAGGAGGACACACACACACACACACACACACACACACACACACACACACACACACACACACACACACACACACACACACACACACACACAACACAGCACAACAGCACACAGACACAGACACAGACACAGACACAGACACAGACACACCACACACACGGTGACGATACCACAGCCAGCGAGCGTAACAGCAATGCGACTTATGATCTCCTGTAGTGAAAAGGTATTGAAATAGTATACATATTTCTATAAAATAATATATAAATGATCTGAATTTTTTGGTGTCATGATAAAAAGGTCTCCCCTATAACGGCTATGGATGCCTCTCAAGCCCCACAGTTTTCATCACAGAATTGTTTACCCTGCAAACATGCCATCTGCAACACTGCGCTCTCTCTCTCTCTCTCTCTCTCTCTCTCTCTCTCTCTCTCTCTCTCTCTCTCTCTCTCTCTCTCTTTAACAGTGAAAACCAATAGAAAACACAAAACACACACACACACACAGTCACACACACACAGTTACTCACACACACACACACACACACACACACACACACACACACACACACACACCACACACACACACACAAAACACACACACACACACACAACACACACACACACATACAACACACACAGCACACACACACACACACACCACACCACACACACACCACACACACACACACACACACCACACACAACACACACACACACACAACACACACACACACACACACACACACACACACACACACACACACACACACACATACAGCACACACACACACACACACACACACATGCACGAGGAGAAACAACCAACCAACACCTCAAGCGTAAGTTAGTCATGGCGCCGCAGCTCATCATTATTTTCACCATCGGCCGTGTCATCGAATCAGCCAAGGCAGCAGTGAAAGAAAACAGGGGGAAGAGGGAGAGGAGGGGAAGGAGAGGAGGGGGAAGAGGGAGTAAAGGGGAGGGGGAAGAGGGAGAGGAGGGGGATGAAGGAGTGAAGGGGAAGGAGAGGAGGGGGAAGAGGGAGTGAAGGGGAGGGGGAAGAGGGAGTGAAGGGGAGGGAGAGGAGGGGGAAGGAGTGAAGGGGAGGGCGAAGAGGAGGGGAAGAGGGAGTGAAGGGGAGGGAGAGGAGGGGAAGAGGGAGGAAGTGAAGGGGGGGGGGGGGGGGGGGGCCAATGTCGTCAGTCACGTTTGGATATGTGGAGGGAATTGTCTGCTTTCCAACGAATCTTCGCTTTTAGGCAACAGCGCGCCATAAGGTGGGTAATTTGTACGCCCGCCTTCAACACTACGTCTGCCTGCCACGCTCCGCTCCGACCCCCACACACCAGGCAACGTGATCTATTCAACTCCCTCACGTGGTTGTGCAATACGTAGCCCGTGAGATTAACCTGCTTAACCCCTTCACGCCCAGATCTTTCCTTTGCTAAAAAAAAAAAAAAAATTAATAACAATAAAATAACGAAAAGTAACTGAATATACCAAATTAGTTAGTTGACAAGAATACTAAACAGGTCATAGCTATTAAATATTGCTTAGTCACTAAAAATCGTCGAATGGTACCTTAATTACTATGGAAATTACGTTCTGGGCCTCAAGGGGTTAACTCTATACCTTCGACGGCGACTGCATCAGAGGACACAGACACAGACACACACACGCACGAGCCTCTAATCACAGGCGCCACTGTAAAAATCCTGCCTACTTTTCTACCTGCAAGGAATGTATTACAATGGTGATACAAAAGTTCTCTGTAACAACAATCTGCTGCTTGCGATGTATGATAACAAATTGGCACGGTGGAGTCATATCTATAGGGGCCCTTCACATCCTACCAGCAACATTAGCCGCGCAATTAACACTGTAAACGTTATTGCTTTAATTGAATTGTCTTTGCGTATGACTCAAGGTGTATCCTATGAGTATTAACAGTGAGTTTTTCCTCCTTCTTCACTTCCTTCTCCACTTTCAACTACCACTATTACTACAACTACTCTACGACTACTACTTCTACTACTACTACTACCACTATTCTACTACTCCAACTACTACTACTACTACTACTACTACTACTACTACTACTACTACTACTACTACTACTACTACTATTACTACTACTACGACAACTGCTACTTCTACTACAAACTACTACTACTATTTACACTACTACTACTACTACCACTACTCTACTCCAACTACTACTACCACTACTCTACTCCAACTACTACTACTACTACTACTACTACTACTACTACTACTACTACTACTACTACTACTACTACTACTACTACCACTACTCTACTACTACTACTACTACTACTACTATTACTACTACTACTACTACTACTACTACTACTATTACTACTACTACTACTACGACAACTGCTACTTCTACTACAAACTACTACTACTACTTATACTACTACTATTACTACTACTACTGCTTATACTACTACTACTACTACTACTACTACTACTACTACTACTACTACTACTACTACTACTACTACTATTACTACTACTACTACTACAACAACTGCTACTTCTACTACAAACTACTACTACTATTACCATTACTACTACTACTGCTTATACTACTACTACTACTATATATGTATATTACTACTACTACTATACACATATGTACTTTTCACCCTCGTGCATGAATATTCCCATTACTATCATCCAAGTCACTGCATTCTACTATTGTATTTTTATTTAGTTACGAAAATCATGTATATTCTGTTTATTCTACGACCTTAATTAATCAACCCGACCAAGAACACCGCGTCTCATAACCTTACGTAACTCCGACTTCCTGTCATAACTTGTAACATTAACCCCTTGAGGCCCAGAACGTAATTTCCATTGTAATTTGGGCACCGTTAGACAATTTTTAGTGAATATAAGCAATGTTTTATAGATATGACCTGTTTAGTATCCTTGTCCACTAGTTAATTTGGTATATAAAGTTAGTTTTCGTAATTTTATGGCTAACAACAGACGATTTTATTTAGCAAAGGAAAGATCTGGGCGTGAAGGGGTTAATGGATTTCCCTGGTGTGTGGAAAATTCCTGTCGCGTTCTGCTGTTGGTCTTGGATGTGAATCACATGAACCCGTGACTCCTGTATACCAAAGTAACTATAATATCATAATACTAATTTTAGTAACTTTGTCCTGTACTACACTGCCTTGTGAATTCCTTGCCGCGGAAATGTTAACGTTAGTAGTGTATAATGTATATGAGGAATGCTTGTAAGTATCTTTTTTCATGAACGGAAACCGAGAGAGAGAGAGAGAGAGAGAGAGAGAGAGAGAGAGAGAGAGAGAGAGAGAGAGAGAGAGAATACAAGATTCATTGAGCAGAAAGTGATGAGGAAGGAACTTAAGAGCTGTGTTGGCAAGATGGCTGCAGAAGACTACTGTCAACTCAGAGAAACAAAACGAAATCTTCTGAAGGGGAAGGTTGAATTATGCATCACTAATCAACATACGTGCACCATGATGAAACACAACACACACAGCCACACAACACACAACACACACACACACACACCCACACACACACACACACACACACACACACACACGCCGCTTGCTCATGGGGATTTTTCACTGACAAATGCGGGAAGTGTTTGTTGGAGCAAGAGGATGCATGGGAGTGTGTGGTGTGTGAAGTCCAAGCTATGCCATATATAGGATTAGTACTGTGTGATGATTGATTGGTGTGTGTGTGTGTGTGTGTGTGTGTGTGTGTGTGTGTGTGTGTGTGTGTGTGTGTGTGTGTGTGTGTGTGTGTGTGTGTGTGTGTGTGTAAAGAGAGAGAGAGAGAGAGAGAGGAGAGAGAGAGAGAGAGAGAGAGAGAGAGAGAGAGAGAGAGAGAGAGAGAGAGAGAGAGTGTGTGTTGTGTAAAGAGAGAGAGAGAGAGAGAGAGAGAGAGAGAAGAGGAGGGAGAGAGAGAGAGAGAGAGAGAGAGAGAGAGAGAGAGAGAAGTAGTGTGTGTGTGTGTAAAGAGAAGAGAGAGGAGAGAGAGAGAGAGAGAGAGAGAGAGAGAGAGAGAGAGATAGTGTGTGTGTGTGTGTAAAGAGAGAGAGAGAGTGTGTGTGTGTGTGTGCGTGTGTAAAGAGAGAGAGAGAGAGAGAGAGAGAGAGAGAGAGAGAGAGAGAGAGAGAGAGAGAGGAGAGATAGTGGTGTAGTGTGTGACTGTGTGTGTGTGGTGTGTGTGTGTGTGTGTGTGTGTTGTGTGTGTGTGTGTGTGTGTGTGTGTGTGTGTGTGTGTGTGTGTGTGTGTGTGTGTGTGTGTGGTGTGTGTGTGTGTGTTATGCATCACGATTGTTGTTCCCATTCATGTTAGTTACTTTTCAATACGGCGTCATTCATCTCCGAAGATAACAACACCTACACCACCTTCACCAATCTGTGACCTGAGTACAGTGTTGGTGGGTTGGATCACGTGCACTAGATTTGTCGTCATGCAGGTACGACACATAACATACATACAACGACACATAACGACATATAGTGGGAGAGTATTTGTTTGGAGATGGGAATGTGGAAGAAGCAAAAAGAACAATCAACAGTTTTTGGATGACCAGAGAAAATAAGAAGAAAGAAAAAGAAAGAAACTAAAAAGAAAGAAACTAAAAATATAGAAATAAGAGAAGACAACTAAATAAAGACTTCCAGACAGCAAGAAGAAAACACGTCAGGGAGTGCCGTTGAAAAAGGCCTGATACTCCGACCAACAACTGAACTGAACTGAAGAATGATAAATATCCAAAGTGAACGAATACACTTGGCATACTGGGAACGATGGCTTAGCAAGGAAAGTGAGGTTAGGTTAGATTAAAATATTTTGATATATATAGAGATAGATTAAGAAGCTATATGGATGGATGGAACTACATGTATATAAATAACTATATATATATATATCTCTTCTTAATAATAAAATAGCAAGCAAGCACGTGGGCAAGGGAAAACTTGTCGCTTACTGTCGCTCCTCGGCAACAGAATAACATAAATAGCTACATTGACTCAATACTTTCTCGTGCCCAGAATAGAAGTAAAAACACACCCAAAAAAAATCACACACAGGAACTTCTATGGATTTCACTCAGAAGCTGCGAGGGCGTGGAAGACAGGCGGGCTTGCACATCCATGAAAATATATAACTTATACACTCACACACATTTATGCCTCAGTTCTTGATATACTAGTGACTGGAAACAATGTCTATGTTAATTAAACGTGCCGCCGTGCAACCCTGTCCGAGTGTCTGACTTTCATCTTGCACTATCGACACATCCGGGGAAGGAGATGCCACACGTCACTATTGATACTGACTCTTCCAGCGACTATACGGCTGTCCCGGAAACCTTATATAATGCTCACGTACCTATCCATCCATCCTTCACTACTTCCTACGATACATACATGAGAGAAACAAAGCATGCAAGAGTATAACAGAGAGGGGAGGGAGGAGGAGGATGGTTGGGTAATGGCGGTGGTGCAGGCGGCAGGCGGTGATGGTGGTGGTGGGTGAGGCCGCAGCAAGGGGCGGCTGGTAGAATCGGCAGCAGGGCGGAGTCACATGCCTCACCCTCTCTACCCCTGCCCCGCCCCCGCCCGCGCCCCATCACACCTGCTGACATCACGTACGTCAGCGACGGGCGGTCGGGCGCGAACTGTCCAACTAGGAACAGTGAAACATAAATGGAGGTGTTGCACGCCCTACGCTCTCCATTTTCTAATGGCTGCCTCGCCACAGGATTATCGTCCCTCCAGTCACTCCTCGTTGGGCAGACTACTACGAATGTGTTCTAGGGATGGACATGAGACCCTTTATTATGTGATAAGAATTAATTATATAAAATTAGATCAGTTTTATTGATTCAATGATAGATACTGACATCAATCGAGTAAGTTTGACATCTACCTAGATCTATTGAGCTGCTAATACCTTGTGATAGAAAAAAACCCTTTGTAAGTGAGATTATTGATATGACATAACAGACTGACAGGATCTTCAAGGATAACATTGTGCTGATCCATTACGCCAAAGGTCCTACAGGCATGTTTCCTCTTACAAATCCTGAGCAAAGAACGTACTATTAGTCCCAGGGACGACAGCGAGGCTATTCATACATCTCATATAGCACATTTTTATGTAAGTTTTAAATCACGCACCTAATAAGCACAGATAATGCACCTACGCAACCAAAACTATTACACTTAAATTAAACAAAACTGATATTGACAATTTGTTTTAGTGTGTCCATAACTACTTACTTTACTTGACACAGAAAACCTAAATCCGTATGAGGGATGACTCTTGTAAAGTGCGGTGTCGTGCAGGAAAGTGGCATGAGTTTGAAGGCAGCACATTATCCTTGGTGTCGAAAAAAATTTCTTAACTAATCAATATTGCGAGGAGGAGGAAGTGCTGAGAGGCCATCGCTTGATATGGAACCAAGCAGCTTGGTACCAAGTACAGCTGCTGTTCTGTGCGTTTATTGTTTTGTACTATGAAAGATCAGGGCCAAATATATCACGTCACTCTAACATCTGACTTTTCATACACACATGATATATAATATATATATATTGGTGTAACTTTTCCTTATAGATATTTGAGGCCCCCACCGGGAGTTAGTGTGTGCACCATGGTTGATACTGGCCAGCGGTCCAGTCATCCTTGGGTTGATAACCATGTGATCAGCCCTGAGACATGGGGCGCCGTATATATATAGTCATAGACCACTGTATACCTGGACTGCGCACGGAATATCGGCCTGTCGCACAAGGGCCTGTAATCGGAGGGCGGCTCGATTCATTATATTATATAATTATATATATATATATAATATATATAATATACTAATTATATATATATATATATATATAGTATCATATATAGATATATATATATATATATATATTATATAATATATATATATATAATAATACGGATTATATAGACTGGTTTATCAGTATATATGATATACTGTAATCTTCGTAAATGTTTGTTCTATAATATTATCATATAAAAAACAGTAAAACACGGTAAAGAAATGCCATTACGAGACTATGAAGAAATATGCATGAACTTAATATTCACTTCAACTCTTCGCCATTTAAAACTTTGCGAGTCAACTTTTATCATGAAGGGTATCAATAGAAGCGCAATTTTACTAGCTTTCCATTGCTATATTTCGTTATCTGATAAATTTATTACAACCATGCATAAATTAGCGTTAACTAAATAAATAAAATCATCAATCGGGTAATTTTCCCGATTGATGAGCTAATTTATTTAGTCAACGCTAATTTATACATGGTACTAATTGATTTATCAGAAAACGAAATATATAAGTAAATAAATAACCTCATCAATCGGGAAAATTACCCGATTGATGATTTTATTTATTTATTTAACGCTAATTTATGCATGGTTTTAATTAATTTATCAGACAACGAAATATAGCAATGGAAAGCTAATAAAATTTCGCTTCTATTGATACCCTTCATGATAAAAGTTGACTCGCAAAGTTTTAAATGGCGAAGAGTTATGTGAATATTAAGTTCATGCATATTTCTTCATAGTCTCGTAATGGCATTTCTTTAGCGTGTTTTACTGTTTTTTATTTGATAATATTATAGAACAAACATTTACGAAGATTACAGTATATCATATATACTGATAAACCAGTCTATATGATAGTCCACAGACCACTATATCTCTTTGTCAGGCGCCCCGCAGGCCCCTATGCAGGCAGCCTCGCAATTCAAATCATTGTTTCGTGTGCAGTCCAGGGCCCGTATTTATAATAGCTTATGGGTTTCCCATAAGTAGACAAAATGGCGAAGTTCGCCATAAATCACCGAAAATTCCATAAGTGCTCGTGTTTTTCCATAAAGTTGCCCATAAGCGCTAGGGGATGTCCGGAGGTCCCATATATAAGGATCCTTATGTTGACATAAGCCGTCAACATGGCAGCAAAACAACTCTTCCGTCAGCGCCAACTCAGGCATTTTCGTGCCAGAAGAGACGTTCTCGGCTAATTGAATGACGAAGAACTTGTCAAGAGGTATCGGCTGAACCATGAGGGAATTATGTATGTCACTCTCGTAAATGCATTCCTCCAGAGTAAATAAAAAAGGAACCATACACTGACAGCGGGAATGAAAATTATAATAACATTATGATTGTTTCTTCGCCACTGGCAAGATGCAGCAGGCACTGAGCAGTGCAGCTGCTGCAGTGATGACCATGGAGCAGCTGGAGTGGACAGGGAAAATGCTTGCTCAAGGCCGTCCATGGTAAAACTCGTGTACCCAAATTCTGTGCGAGACAACAATCGAAAATTCTCGCCAACGCAAATTTTCGAAGACAGTTCCACTTCTACATAGATGAAAAGGATGAATAAAGGGTTTTCATTGTTTATTTGACAACATTTTTCGAAGGCATTATTATTTTCTATTTAGTATTGATGTTTATAATAAATTTAGCTCTTGTTTTTGGCAGAAATTAAGGTAAAGATTTGTTTTACTTACGCAGTCATATCTACCTTCTGGAGGGCTATCATTTCAGCTTCAGCACGTAGTGGAGATACTACTTCCGGAAAAACAAAAATGTAATACTTGGAAACAAGGTTAATTTTTTACACTAGGACCAGAATTACCTACACAATTGAGAGTGTGCTTTCTGGTTACCTTAATGGATTCTAAGAAACTCTCAATGAGTTTCTGTCGCAAATCATTACTTTTGGAGATATCAAATGTTTTTAGTAAGAAGCGTATATGACATGAAATTAAGTAACCTAAACCCACCTTTAGATTCACTAACCTAACTCCACCTTTAGATTCACTAACCTAACCTAACTCCACGTTTTAACCTTCTAACTAAAGCCAAATCCTCATTGGAAAGTGTCCGCGGCAAGGGAAGAAAAGCAGAGGCGATGCAGGTCACAAGAGGAAGAAGAGTGAGACGCACGTAAACACTTGTCTTTCTCCTCCCTATAAATAACAGGTATTGTTGTAGTGTTTGCCCATACTCCCCCCTCTCCCCCAAAACAAGTTTGGGCACCTTGGGGGATATGCGGGATATTTGGCTGGGGTACAAAATGTGCGTTGCAACCACATAGTTATTGAGTTAGGTAGTGGCGTAAAAATTCCCTAGATCTAGGGAAAATTGACTGAATTTCTTCAGTCAAGAAAAGTGTGGACCTGCTGACGATCCTCACAAACAGAATGACCGGAGTATCGAGTCCACCCGTGGCCACCGAGATGATAAGGCCTGGTGGATCGCCCGTGACGTCACACCATAAGGATACCACCCGCTCCGCTCCCTGTGCAAGTTTACCTACCTAATATAATGTTTATCAGTATAAAAGATATACTGTTATCTTCGGAAATGTTTGTTCTATAATATTATCAAATAAAAAACCGTAAAACACACAAAGAAAATGCCATTATGAGACTTTCAAGAAATATGCATTAACTTAAACTCTTCGCCATTTAATATTTTGCTCGCAAACATTTTACATGGAGAATGTCAATAGAAGCGGAGTTTAATTAGCTTTCCATTGATATATTTCGTTTAGTGATAAATGAATTAGCGGCATGCATAAATTAGCGTTAACTAAATATAAAAAATCATGAAATCGGGTAATTTCCTAACTAATATATGTTTATCAGTATAAAATATATACTGTTATCTTTGGAAATGTTTGTTCTATAATATCAAATAAAAAACCGTAAAACACACTAAAGAAATGCCATTATGAGACTTTCAAGAAATATGCATGAACTTAAACTTTTCGCCATTTAATATTTTGTGAAAAAACTTTTTACATGGAGAATATCAATAGAAGCGGAATTTAATTAGCTTTCCATTGATATATTTCCTTTTCTGATAAATGAATTAGAACCATGCATAAATTAGCGTTAACTAAATAAATAACATCATGAAATCGGGTAATTTACCCGATTTCATGATGTTATTTATTTAGTTAACGCTAATTTATGCATAGTTCTAATTCATTTATCAGAAAAGGAAATATATCAATGGAAAGCTAATTAAATTCCGCTTCTATTGATATTCTCCATGTAAAAAGTTTTTGCACAAAATATTAAATAGCGAAAAGTTTAAGTACATGCATATTTCTTGAAAGTCTCATAATGGCATTTCTTTAGTGTATTTTACGGTTTTTTATTTGATAATATTATAGAACAAACATTTCCGAAGATAACAGTATATATTTTATACTGATAAACATATATTAGGTAGGAAATTACCCGATTTCATGATTTTTTATATTTAGTTAACGCTAATTTATGCATGCCGCTAATTCATTTATCACTAAACGAAATATATCAATGGAAAGCTAATTAAACTCCGCTTTCTATCGATATTCTCCATGTAAAATGTTTGCGAGCAAAATATTAAATGGCGAAGAGTTTAAGTTAATGCATATTTCTTGAAAGTCTCATAATGGCACTTTCTTGTGTGTTTTACGGTTTTTTATTTGATAATATTATAGAACAAACATTTCCGAAGATAACAGTATATCTTTTATACTGATAAACATTATATTAGGTAGGTAAACTTGTACGGGGAGCGGAGCGGGTGGTATCCTTATGGTGTGACGTCACGGGCGATCCACCAGGCCTTGTCTCTCGGTGGTCTCGGTCCACCCCACCCTCCCTCACCCCTCCCATTAAGAAGTAAGATAAAACAAAATTTGGTTACCGAGGGTGTCGAGGGGCCCCATTAGGTTAGGTTAGATTATCGCTAAGTTAGGATAGGTTATCGGGTGATTATCGCTGTTAGGATAGATTATCGGGGGTCAAGGGGGGCAGAGCCCCTCGCTAGGAGGTTAGGTTTAATTTGCTTAGGTTAGGTTAGATTACGAGGGGGGCCTTGTAATCTCGGAGCTTGAAGGTTAGGTAAATTTCCCATATCTAGGGAAAATTACTCTAGATATAGGTAATTTAGACTCCTACACAACTCTAAAAATACGAGTTTTCGACGCATTATTAGTCCCCACCCTCAAACCCCGCATTCCCACAGGTCCCCAAGCTTGTTTGGGGCAAGGGGGAGAGTATGGGCAAACGCTAGAAATTTACCAAATAACATCATATTTCCAAATGTAATGGCGGAAGGATGACGGAAGGATACACACAAGTTAAACCATGTAGTAAAGGAGGAGAAAGAAACAATAGCCAGGGAGGAAGTGATAACCAGGCAGAGATACGGCAGTATACGTAGCTACAGATACGGCAGTATATCTACCTAGCTATATGTATACTGCCGTATCTGCCTGGTCATCACTCCCTCCCTGGCTTTTGCCCCTTTCCCCTTCTGTACTACGTGGTTTACCTGTTGTGTTTCCTTCCGTCACCCTTCTACCATTACTTGTGGAGATATAACATATTATTTATAGGGAGGAGAGAGACAAGTGTTTACATCGTTCCCCCCGTGTTCAGTTCTTAAGGTTCTCACATAATTTACTGCTCATATTTTACTGATTTCAAGCGTTATTTCATGATCTAAGAGACATTTTAGGGTAATGTAAATGCTACGTTTAGCGCGAAGTTGTGTCAGCAGGAACTGCTAGACCCATAGCTATGGCGGAGATTTGCTCCATAACATAGAGATCTTATGGGCAACTTTATGTTATGTCGAACCTTATGGGAGCCTTATTATAAATACCGGGCCAGATATACAGTGGTCTATGATATAGTGCATGGCTGTATTCCCCGCCTGTCGTAGGAGGCGACTGAATGAAGACCGAGGGATGGGATCCCTCTCTCGATAGTTAATTTCCCATTAAAACTATAAACATGCAATCTGCCCTTTGGTGCGTGTCACTCGACTTGCTGGGGAGAAGGCAAGATGTATGGAAAATACAAAGAAAATAACTGCGTTATATACATTTATACTGTACATGCTAATCCATAGATAAAGAGTGGTCCCTGCACCTTGCCTCTATCAAATGCATGTTGTGGATCCACCATAATTAGTGTTATATAATTAAGCCCAATCAGTGGCTCAACCCATGGTTATACGTGGTGCTTGTGAGGCAGGAGTGATTACTGCTTGGATGTCAGTCATGTCACTGCTCGCTCACTTACAGAACGTATACAGACTGTGCTGCAGGGCTACTGTACATAATATAGAACAGGACAAAATGTGATCTGCCAGCTCTTCTTTTACCTTGCCTTTTAGAAATATTCACAATTTTACGTAGCGTAACCTTTTCACACACGACACACCAGTACCACTGGTGACATTTTTTTTCTATATTTTGTGGATCTCGTGTGAAAAAAAATGTGTGGCTTGTGAATGCAGCTGGGGATCTGTCTGGTTGTTGTCTCACTATTATATAATCATATGATCTTATACTCTGGGACACTTATGAGCGCTATCAGCTTATTAGCTTACTTCTAGTTAATAAGCTGTATATATCAACTCAACTATTCTCTAGTGTTACGATGAAAACTAGTGACCGAAAGAAAAAAAATTGCAGGAAAATAATGAGTAACGTCTCAACTGGATTTGAGTGAAAGTTACTGCGTGCAGTCGAGTCAACAATATCATATTACACATCACTAAAAAGTAATGCAGAAACGAGAGGAATGCATTATGTCGTTGCTTCGTCAATTTCAATTTTCGAATAGTGCAGCTTGGTGTTGTGTAGGACGTGTTAAGATGCAGTGGTTTGAAATGATCTTTTAACTTCCACTCATCATTCTGCTCCTCTACAAGAACCTTCTAAGATTTAATGCTACTACAACCTACGTGCAGGGCATTCAGAGGCCTGCAGTGTAAGCATGAATTTTTCGTAGTTCAAATAGTACTCGTTTGCGGTAAAGAAATAAAAAAAATCATCTAGGAAACTATTCAGAAATCTTTCTTTATGTGGCTGCCCTAATCAAGATCTATACTTAGACATGATTATAAAACCTAAAGCATTTTTGGGAGCTAGTAATTCTCACCTGTCAAGATGTGATCGCTACATGCTCCGTCGAATTC
>JACEEZ010022635.1:272442-282442 GCA_016584305.1 Chionoecetes opilio
ATCAATTTTTGGGAGAGGGGATGGCGGCCATGAAGGAGCGCTTATATACATATATATAATATAGTGTATATATATATATATATATATACTCAGGCATCTATACATACTGTGTGCTGACTGTGACTGTGTATCTCAGACTACTTGTATATGTCGCTGACAATCTCTGTTTTGAGGCTGATGCACTAATCGGGTATTTAGGCTCAACATGACATCTCACTGTATCTTGCCTTTCATCCATATTTAACAAAATCATATACCATCAAAATCATTACGTACCTCAATCACCAAACCATCCATGGCTCCGTCAAGTCGCTACATCTGATTCTTCTAAGGACGATCCACTTTATTTCCAGCGTGACAGATCGTTCTCTTCCATATCTGATGGTACTATAAACATCAACAGTACTCTATCTTGCCTTCGCCACCTCATTCTCAAAGGCAATCAGACTTCATTGGTGACATTACCCATAGAGAGGGTGAGTGTGAGTGTGGTCAATGGTATAGATGTGCACGACGGGTGAGAGCTCAGTCGACAGTCAATGTCTTGCTGGTGAGATGAATGAATACAGATATATGCAGCGAGTGTTGAGAAGAAATGTAGCAAACACTTCGACAAGGTATACTTAATCTTCCTTATAATTAATCCTCACAGCCGCTGGATATACGGGAGAATCTGGCCAAACACAGTGTCTGCTTGCATTCAGGGTCATTGGTGCCTCGGTGGCGTTAAGAAGATATGCACAGAAGGGACACCATTAACCCTTTGAGACCCAGAACGTATTCCCACTTCCATTTTGTACCTGATAGACGTCACGGCAACACACATCTTTGAAACTTGTTTGATGGTGGCGTAAAGTAATCACACATTTGGACTTTATGATGGTGCGATTGTTAGAAAGAATTGGAGGTGGGAATGTTTAAGGTGCGTTATCTGTATGAAACATGTCGAGTGAAAGGCGTATACTATATCTTGAATCAGGATTGCGTAAGTCTTTAAACCCCTTCACGTCCAAATCTTTCCTTTGCTATAAAAAATCGTATGTTGTCGAGCCATAAAATGATGTAAACTGAATATACCCAATTAGGTAGTCGACAAGGATACTACACAGACTGTATCTATAAAACATTGCTTATAAATTCACTAAAAATCGTCTAATGGTAGCCAAATTACAATGGAAATTACGTTCTGGGTCTCAAAGGGTTAATGGTGTCACTTATGTGCATGTCTTCTTAACGCCACCAAGGGCACCAATGACTGCTGCTCACACGACACCGGCGCCGCATCTCGTCTGATTTATAGTTATCACTGTGTTTTGGCGATGTTCGAGGCTCAGGAAGGGTAAGTATAGGGCTGCCTGGTTGTATTATGACCGAAAACGTGCTGGGAATATGTTATAAATGGCGCAAATATAGCTACATTTGTTTTATAGATGGAAGAAGGAGAGGAGAGATTATTATGGTAGTATACCCTTAAAACACCAATGACCCTGAATGCAAGCAGACACTGTTTGGCCAGATTCTCCCGTATATCCAGCGGCTGTGAGGATTAATTATAAGAGCCGTGTTTTTGTCGTCCAAGCACCGTCTTGGATTACGAAGACCACTCCAATAACACTTGCTGAAATGTGTGTTATACTGCTTTGTGATATTGCTTGCTATGTTTTGGACTGATTATTATTTCTGCCCCTACCAAGCTTGTTGTGTTTTTGTCGCAGAAACCAATCCGTTTTCAATTGAGAGAAAAAACGGTCTTCGTACCAAAACGATGCTTGGACGACAAAAACACGGCTAAGAAGGAAGATTAAGTACCTTGTCCAAGTGTTTGCTACATTTCTTCTCAACACTCGCTGCATATATCTGTATTCATTCATCTCACCAGCAAGACATTGACTGAGCCCTCTCATTCGTCACCTCTATCAGCGCCACAGTCCCACTCACACACTCTCATGCAAAGCCGAGAGAGAGATATGATGAGATAAGCCTCCTCCTTTATTAGCCTTACTCGCATGCATAGTCTATTTTTTTTATTAAGGCGAAAATTCCATTCTATCGTAAGGTCTCATGCTTAAACTTATGCCTATGTTTACCTAATAATATGGTTAACGATAATAAAATACAGCTGAAATTTAAAAGAACCGTAGACCATTCCCTTCTGGCATTAAATATCAGTCAGTAAGCAGCAAGGAAGGGATCAGGATTTTTCACCTCGTAAAAAAAACTTGAGTTAGTCCTGTGCCATATATTACCACATTTCCACACATTTTCACCATCTGCACTTTTCACCCACGCATTTATCACATTTTCCCCATCACAAAGTTAATGTTTAGTCCAGCACTTCAACACAAGCACCACACAGTTATGTATTCGCCACATCACACGACCACCTTACAATAACATCAGGACGCATTTGAATGACTTATAATACAGTTACGATATCAATATTTCTGTCAGACCTTCCTGTTATAACATCACGTGAATATTTTCCTTCCCACATGAATAATCAACCACCCACGTCTTACCTACTCCCCTTCACACCCAGATCTTTCCTTTGCTATATGAAATCGTCTGTTGTTAGCCTTAGAATTACGAAAAGAAACTGAATATACCAAGTTAGCTAGTGGACAAGGATACTAATTACAGGTCATATCTATAAAATATTGCTTATATTCACTAAAATCGTCTAATGGTACCCAAATTACTATGAAATTACGTTCTGGGTCTCAAGGGGTTAAGATTGCTATTCCCCTCGAGATGTAAGGTGGTAAATCTAACGTAAATCTAGGTAGTAAATCTGTAGTCTTTTATGGAAATCAATAGAAAGATAAGAACGGGTGTTACACGTGAATAGTAATAATAATTAATAGTAACAAAATTTCACCAAACCTTTGAATATCACACACCATTTGTTTTGTTTTTTGCGGGGACTGGAAATATAAAAAGGCTATTTCTTGGTCCTCTACACACACACACACACACACACACACACACACACACACACACACACACACACACACACACACATACACACACACACACACACACACACACAAATAAACACACGTATAAAATAACTTTACACATTACTGTCAAAAGTGTTATACATTCCTCTAATATCAGCAGTAGACGAGCTTCAAAATTCACAAGTGTCTCCTAAAATACGGGAGAGAACTGAATTCCACTAGAGAAAGCGGAGGTAGATGAGGAGAAGCCCTTTCCCGTTATTAGATGCTGTTTAGTGGTGGCAAGCTAGGCAGCCATTCTTCTCCCCAGCAGCACATGTCTCCAGGTGGTGGATGGAAGTGGTAGGAGGAGCCAGGAAGAGGAAGAAGGAGGCGGCGGGAATGAGTAAAGAGGAACAGAGAGAATGGAGGAGGAGAGTTTCTAGAGAAGGATGGGACACGCGACCATATCGATTTTCTCCTCCCTCCCTCTCTCTGACTCTCCCCCCCCCCCCCTCCCTCCCTCTCTCCTCTCTCTCTCTCTCTCTCTCTCTCTCTCTCTCTCTCTCTCTCTCTCTCTCTCCCTCTCTCTCTCTCCCCTCTCTCTTCTCTCCTCCCCTCCTCTCCCCTCTCTCTCTCTCCCTCTCTCCCTCTCTCCCCTCCTCTCTCTCTCCCCTCTCTCCCTCTCTCCCTCTCTCTCCCTCCCCCTCCTCTCCTCTCCTCTCTCTCTCTCTCTCTCTCTCTCTCTCTTCTCTCTCTCTCTCTCTCTCTCTCTCTCTCTCCTCTCCTCTCCTCCCTCCCTCTCTCCCCTCCCTCTCTCCTCCTCCCTCCCTCTCTCTCCTCCTCCCTCCTCTCTCCTCTCTCCCTCCCCTCCTCCCTCCCTCCTCTCTCCCTCCCTCTCTCTCTCTCTCTCTCTCTCCCCTCTCTCTCTCTCTCTCTCTCTCTCTCTCTCTCTCTCTCTCCCTTCTCTTCTCTCTCCCTCCTCTCCCTCTCTCCTCTCCTCCCTCTCTCCTCCCTCCCTCCCTCCTCCCTCCCTCTCTCTCTCCCCTCCTCTCCTCTCTCTCTCCTCTCCTCTCCTCTCTCTCTCCTCCCTCTCCCCTCCCTCTCTCTCCTCCCTCCCTCTCTCCCTCCCTCCCTCCCTCTCTCTCACTCTCTGGCTTCACATCAAATAAACCTAAATTACTTTATCATTATTATCATGAATTAATATTAATATAATAACTCATTTGTATATTTTGTGAACAAATTATTTTATCCATTTATATACCTATTAATATATTTTGTAACCCATTTTTACGCTTGGTCAAACCCCCCCAAACAAGTCTATAGGTTTTTATTCCATTCTATTAGTCAACGTTACAAATAAATGCATGTAGCCAGCCACACATCACATAACTGAGAGAGAGAGAGAGAGAGAGAGAGAGAGAGAGGAGAGAGAGAGAGGAGAGAGAGAGAGAGAGAGAGAGAGAGAGAGAGAGAGAGAGAGAGAGAATTTCAAAATGAAGCGGAAATCTGATCATACACTATTGGGTAAACAACAAAATATGAGAGGCGTCAATCATGAAGGTGAAATATGACAGCGAATCAGGAAATAGTCGACACATACAGATGCAGGCGCCCTACATACTCATTCTGCCTGCCTTGCATTCGCTCATATATTTATTGATCACATAAAAACATGACAAAGGAAAATAAACATGAATTTTTTTTTACCAAGGCTAAGGGAATAAACTCTCTTCCTTGGCCTTGAAAAATACAGAATAACAATTACAGAAATAAATACATGCCCGTCAGCCGCACTCTCTCTCTCTCTCTCTCTCTCTCTCTCTCTCTCTCTCTCTCTCTTGCACGTGAACAGAAAGGACAAGAGTAGTAAGAAGTCATCGATGTTTATGAAGTGCTGTCGTGGGGTCGAGAGCAGAGTAGCCTGCCCCTTGCGCCCTGCACATGTCAGCCCCGCCCCGCCCCGCCCCTCACCACACAGGCCAACTACTAACATTGCCGCACCAGCCTGCACCGCCCCCGCCCCTCCCTATAGGTCTCAAGGCTCAACCATCCACAACCTGACTATAATAATATACAATGTCGTCTTGTTTCACACCATTGTTGCCAGTTCAGTTCAGTTGTGGGTCGGGAGTCTGGCCTTTTTTATTGGCACTCCCTGATGTTTCTCTTCTTGCTGCCTGGGTCTTTAGTTAGTTGTCTTCTTTATTCTGTCTTAATTTCTCTCTTTCTTTCCTCTTCTTTTCCCTGGTCGTCCAAAAATTGTTGATTGGCCACTCTTAGTTTTCTTTTTCACTAGATCTGAGTCTTTTTACTGTGACCTGGGCTTCTATGCGTTTTTCTAATAACAGTTCATTGATCTCGGCTTTTTTTTCCCCATGGGCAAAGTTATGCAATTGAGTATGCGCTTTTTTTTTTCAGCCAGCGCCAGTATGTTGGAATCTACAGAGTGCATGGTATTGGTACGTGACCAGACCGAGTTATGAACAAGACACCTCCCAGAGCATCGCGTACGAGTTAACTTTCCCATGCTATAACAGAGAAAGACTGGAACACTTTATAAGTCATATTTTATGAAAAGAAACTGCAAAACCTCACTGGGAAAGCTGCATCTTTCTCGCGTGAGCTGTGGGAGGCTAAAGAGGACACCGACTGGATGAAGTTGGAAGCCTTGTCAATCAATGCTCATGTGTGGTCTTACTTTTCATACAATGCTTGTTTAAAAAAAAAAAATAATAATTTGCATTTTAAATCTGGGTTTTTTGGATCTAATTTGAGCCTTTTTTGGCAGGTAATCCAGGCCTCTCAGTATTTTTTGAGTGGCAACACTGTCTCACACCGCTCATTCTCCCTCGCTTTCCTCCGCCTTTCTTTTTCCTTCCTCGCTTTCCTCCGAAGCTTTCGCTTCGCTTTCTTTCGCCTCCGCCTTCCTCCTTCAGCGTCCATGTCTGCCGCTGCAGAAGGGGAGTGAAGGCAGAGATGCAAGTGAAACTAAACGGATAAAGGGAGGGAAATTGACTAGTATCTATTTTTTTCGTATTGACACGAGAATAACTCTGTATGGAGGCTTGGAGGGTTGGTGTCTGGTAATATTACTTAAGTACTGTACTTTTTATTTTATTTGTGCCTATAGCACCTGTATAGACAGTGACCTCCAGGGCTTGGATGGTAGGCCCTGGAGGTTCACTCGAGGACTGTGATGGTTGGCCCTCGCCCATGGTGGCGTAGGCAGGATTTTTATAGTGCCGTGTCCTCCGAAGCACTCACAATCGAAGGTAGAGTTAGTGGGCAGCATGTGGGTGTTCTTTGGCCACTCGACGGTGCAGAAAGATTTAAAGTGGATTTTGGTTCTCATCGGGGATCGAACTCGGGTCACCGAGCACGCCTCTCGAAGACGCTAACCACTCTGCTCTGCCTCCCTTCTACGTATTATGGTACTGTACATACTATGAAAATTCCATCGCAAAGAATTCAAGGAATATAGTATGCTAGCGTATGTATACCACCAACACTGATTCATCCCAGAAAGTAGGATAACTCGCATGGCATTATCAAAACCTATATATTTACTTTAAAGTATATATACGCGTTTAGTCTATAATTCAAAGTAAGGAGGAGGAGGAGGAGGAGGAGGAGGAGGAGGAGGAGGAGGAGGAGGAGGAAAAGGAGAACACAGAGTAATGACCTCAGAATTGTGGGTCAACACTTGGTGATGACGTGTCTTTACCTTCTTCCTCTTCCTCCTTCTCCCTCTCTTTTTCTATCTTCTCCTCTTTATCTTATTTTAGTTTTGTTCCTTCTCCTTCTCCTCCTCCACGCCTTGCTTTAGTAACAATGTTACAATGACGAGAAACTAAATGACTACTAGACACCAGACACCAGTACTAGGGTTTTTGCGGCTATATAGTATATATGTACCCAGGGTAGAACAAGAAGTAACGGATTCAAGCTGGAAAAGCGCAGATTTAAAAAAGAAATAGGGAAATACTGGTTCACAAATAGGGTGGTAAATGATTGGAATGGACTCAGTAGACAGGTAATTAGTGCAGAGTCATTAGGGAGCTTTAAAAGGAGGCTAGATCATTTCATGGATGAGGATGAAAAGTGGATGTAAGTAGTGTTAAGTAACAGGAACTACCTCGTGTAGGTCTTGCGGCCTCTTGTAGCTTCCTTATTTTCTTCCGTTCTTCATATATTCTTATGTTCTTACGACTACAGCAAGGTGCAAGGGATACTACTGGATAATACGTAGTCAGGGGCTGTCGCGTGACACACCAGAGCGGGAACCTGAAGCAACGTCACTATATAAGTATTTCCACAATATCTACTTATACGTGCACTATTTGAATGACATTATTAGTAAAATCGCAAATGGACTTGTTAACTAAACTGTTGGTTTTGTTCACATGGGCTGCTGCGGTTTTAGTGACTTACTGTGGCTCATCGTAGATAAATCCGCGATGGCTACGACCAGACATCGAAATATTGTACAATGTTCAAACAGAAATGAGCATTTGAACATCAATTTATTCATAACATTACTATGCCGTATATGTAAGGTAAATAGTAATGGGGTAAAATCTAAAGAAATTGTATATGATGTATTATACCTTTCGCTGGACTATTGAGCACGGCGACTTACAAATGCACTTGTTACACTGTTAGAAAAGAAGGGTAGAAAAGAAGAGTAGAAAAAGGGTGTTTGTAGTGATGAAATATTGCTACCCTTTTTCTACCCTTACAAATATACCCTTTCGGAGCGACGCAAATATACCCTTTCTCAAGCCTCTCGTCTAAAAAGGGTAGATAAAGGGTAGATGAAGGGTATAATCGGCAGCATCTACCCTCCAGCCTGGACATAGGGTATAAAAAGGGTAGTGATGGTGCGATGTAACAATTCTACCCTTAATATACCCCTCATTTCTGAGAGTGTATACACAACTAATGCCCGTATTCGTAGTCACATACCATCATTGTACTGTACGTGGTCATTGTTCACTTTTTGTCTTGTCCTAATTAAATCAATATGTCATGCCAGCTCTGTTGTGATTGCAATAGGAGTACTGTATGATTGCTCTAGTACTTGCCATGGCAGCTACAAGATCAAGTGAATAATTTTGACTGAGTAGAAATGGAACAAAATCATAGCAATTACCACGAGCAATCATGGTATGTGACTACGAATACGAGCATTACTCTTAACCCTTCACGCCCAGAACTTTCCTTTGCTATATAAATTCGTCTGTTGTTAACCATAAAATTACGAAAAGTAACTAAATATACCAAATTAGCTAGTGGACAAGGCTACTATTAACAGTTCATATCTATAAAATACTGCTTATACTCTTAGAACAAAAGGGTAGGAAAAGGGTAGAAAAAGGGTATTTGTAGTGATGAAATACTGCTACCCTTTTTCTACCCTTACAAATATACCCTTTCTGATAGACGCAAATATAACCTTTTCCAACCCTCTCGTCTAAAAAGGGTAAATAAAGGGTAGATGAGGGTATAATCGGCAGCATCTACCCTCCAGTCTGGACATAAGGTTTAAAAAGGGTAGTGATGGTGCGATGTAACAATTCTACCCTTAATATACCCCCCATTTCTGAGTGTATATGCATTAAAATCGTCTAATGGTACACAAATTACAATGGAAATCACGTTGTGGGCCTCAAAGAGTTAACATAAGAACATAAGGAAGCTACAAGGGGCCGGTAGAGCTAAATGTGTATAGTTCCTGTAAAACACATGCATTCCCTACATCCGCCTTGCATCCCTAGCCATATATTTGTCCAGTCTTCTTTAAGAACTCCCTATCGTCTCTGCACTAACTACCTGATAACTGAGTCTATTTCAATCACTACCACTCTATTAGCTAACCAATTCCTTTCTATCTCACTTTTAAATCTACAGCCATCACGTTTGAATCCATTACTTCTTCTTCTAACCTGATTACTAACTATAAGAAGCTAGTCTTTGAGCGTTCCTATACATCTCCTTTATTATATCCCTTTAACCAATTAAATACTTTTGTCAGATCACCCCTTACTCGTATACGCCTCTCTATAATGAGTGTAAATTCAAAAGCTTCAATATCCTCTCGTAAGTAAAGCTGTGCATACCATGTATCATTTTCGCCATCCTTCTCTGCACTGACTCTAGCAATGATATATCCATTCTACAATACGAGGATCAAAGCTGCACAGCATTGTCTAGGTGAGGTCTGACAAAAGATAAATACAACTTAACCCTTTGAGACCCAGAACGTAATTTCCATTATAATTTGGGTACCATTAGACGATTTTTAGTGAATATAAGCAATATTTTATAGATATGACCTGTTTAGTATCCTTGTCCACTAGCTAATTGAGTATATTCAGTTACTTTTCGTAATTTTATGGCTCGAAAACACAATTTTTTTAAGCAAAGGAAAGATCTGGGCGTGAAGGGGTTAAGAACAACTTCACCACTTCTATATATCTTTTTAACACCTGGCAATGCATCTTAATACTCTATTATATGAGCCTCAATACATTGTTTTTTAAGGCGATGATCTGATCTAAACTGCATACCTTAATCCCTTTCACATTCTGATCTTTTCAGGTTGACATTATTCATGGTGTTCCTATTATGATGATTTTCTCTACCAATATGAATTACGCTGCTTTTGTCGATATTGAACTCCATCTGCCACCTGACTACCACTCGTTCATCCTATCTAGGTCTCCCTGCAAGGTGCCATGTCAGAATGTGATCTAATAATCCTACCTATAAATTAGTATCATCAGCAAACTATCAAATATTACTGCTAATTCCACTGTCTAAATCATTGATATATTAATAAAAAATAATAATGGCCCTAAAACAGACCCCTACCGAACCCCACTTGTTATCTGTCCCCACTCTGATATCGGAGTTATTCATCGCATCTTTTTGCTGTTTATCGTTTAGCCAAGATCTAATCCATGCAACGAAGAACCTTCCCATCAATACTATGTGCTCTAACCTTGTTTTAAGAGTCTCAGAACATAACAGTAATAATAAAATAGTTTTTCGTT
>JACEEZ010022635.1:284942-289942 GCA_016584305.1 Chionoecetes opilio
AGCTAGGACAAGCAGCATCACACACAAGCTATAAGACAAGCAGAATCAATAAGGTGAAGAAGAGGGCCTGAGGGAGGATATACTACCCTTAGCCAATATACTATACATCTACTATACAGACATCTACCCTACTACCCATCCTATCTACCAACCTACCTACTACCCATCTACTATCTACTATACAGACATCTACCCTACTACCCATTCTATCTACCTACCTACCTACTACCCATCTACCCTAACCATACATCAACCTCATCGACTCTCTATCCTTCATGTAGCATCTCCTCCTTCGTCAGTTGGGAGAGAATTTTGTGTCACTTTAACCCCTTCACGCCCAGATTTTTCCTTTGCTATAAAAAATTGATGTTGTCGAGCCATAAAATTTAAAAAAGTCACTTAATATACCAAATGAGTTAGTCGACAAGGATACTAAACAGGTCATATCTATAAAATATTGCTTATAATCACTAAAAATTGTCTAACGGTACCCAAATTGCAATGGAAATTACGTTCGGGGCCTCAAGGAGTTAACCATCGCTATGAACTCTTATCCATTAAAAAACAAATCATTCCATCCATCGTATAAGCCTAAACGTTTGCAAATGATCGTTTTCTTTCCTTTCATCGCAGCAACTATAGTAAAATACGAACTATACTTTTGACTCAACAAAAAAAAAGACTCAACTTCAAACCCTTTCATGATTTTTTTCTTTCAATCATACAGAAAAATACACATAAGAGAATATGATTGATTGATTTAATGCCAAAAAAGGTGAATGTGCCAGACATCAGAGGTCATAGGGCACAGGAGAATATGATGCAAAAACATATTAGCAAGGTAAAGAATAGAAGAGTAAACACTGCACTCTTAGAAAAAAAGGGTAGGAAAAGGGTAGAAAAAGGGTATTTGTAGTGATGAAATACTGCTACCCTTTTTCTACCCTTACAAATATACCCTTTCGGATCGACGCAAATATACCCTTTTCCAACCCTCTCGTCTAAAAAGGGTAAATAAAGGGTATAATCGGCAGCATCTACCCTCCAGCCTGGACATAGGGTTTAAAAAGGGTAGTGATGGTGCGATGTAACAATTCGACCCTTAATATACCCCTTATTTCTGAGAGTGTGGGGATGAAACAAAAGGTTGCAGTGAAGAAAAAAAATCTTCGGAATAATGTTTCAAATAATGTGAAGTTGACAGTGCATTTTTTATCATGCACTCTTAGAAAAGAAGGGTAGGAAAAGGGTAGAAAAAGGGTGTTTGTAGTGATGAAATACTGCTACCATTTTTCTACCCTTACAAATATACCCTTTTGTAACCCTAAATATACCCTTTTCCAACCGCAAATATACCCTTTTCCAACCCCAAATATACCCTTTCTCATCCCTCTCGTCTAAAAAGAGTAGATAAAGGGTAGATGAAGGGTATAATCAGCAGCATCTACCCTCCAGCCCGGACATAGGGTATAAAAAGGGTAGTGATGGTGCGATGTAACAATTCTACCCTTAATATACCCCTTATTTCTGAGTGTGTGCTAACTGGGCGACCAAAATGTCTCCCAGTGATGTAAAAGTGTCGGCCAGTAAGGACATTTTTAATCTACTGGGCGACAAGATATTTAGTCATAAAATCCTTCCTGGATGCAATGGCTCATCATGTCTGTGTGTGCAAGATCCAGAAGGGCTTCTTATTACTGCATATGATCCTTATTTATATATATTTCTTCTTTTAATGTCTATATAAATTATAATCTTGTGCCGCCATATATACCCCGTCGATTGTTTGCGTAGTGAAAATTTGTTGGTGTCACTGGAAGATTCATAAGCACAGCATGGAAAAGGAGGGGAGGGTGACACAACATACGAAATGGGGAAAATAATACCAAAAAAGCTGTAGTTTAACAGGTATGCCTACTACCACCCTTCTGGATATCCAAGGAATGTCGCCCAGTAAGATTTGCTTAAAAAATGCTCTGGAAGTTGAGCGTCTTGATTCAACCTCAATTTGTTTATCCTGATTACAACAACAATGATGACGTCGATGACAATAATAACAGTAATATTCCTAATGGTAATAATAATAATACTTATATTTCGTTCTTAGGCATGCACAGTATAAAAGGCTGTGAGCACCTGTGTATAGTTATGATAATACAGAGCTATGTCATCAACCTTTAAAATGAAAAATAAAATATCTAGGCTATACCTATTTTCCTTAGAACTGGTATCACAATATTATTCATTTAATCTTATCTAAAAGTTTTGGTATCTTTCTAGCATTGCTTTTGTTTTTTCACTAGCAATGGTTAGTTACTTTTACGAGGGGTTGGGTTAAGTTAGGAGTTAAAACTTGGGGTTAGGTTAAGTTTCCTGCAATACACAAGGACAGTCCCAACAGTTATCACCATTGTGTATGAACAGAAGGTGCATCCATTCCCGTTATATACCTGTACTGCAGATCCTAAATAAAAGTTAAACCTAAAAATAAAAGGAAGATAATAGCCTACAGGCGCTATAGGCTTCAACGTAAATAAAGAAGAAAAAAATCCCACTTACTGCACATCTATGTCTGACTGAGGTAATGATGGAGTTCTAAGACATCTTCACCTTATACTCTTCATGCTATACCCCGAGTGTCTTAACCCCTTGAGACCCAGAACGTAATTTCCATTGTAATTTGGGTGCCATTAGACAATTTTTAGTGGATATAAGCAATATATTATAGCTATGACCTGTTTAGTATCCTTGTTGACTAACTAATGTGGTATATTCAGTTACTTTTCGTAATTTTATGGCTCACAACAGACGATTTTTTATAGCAAAGGAAAGATCTATAGGCGTGAAGGGGTTAATATCACGTCCTTATATTTACCATCGTCAGTTCTATATTTTCAACTTGACTGGACATCCAATCTATGAACAAGCTCCTCTTTTCCTTGTCTTGTTCTACCAATTATAACTAATATATTAATCATTAGCATTGGGACTATTATCATCATTACTAATTATCATCACTTTTACTATCATTATCATGTGTTCTCTCTCTCTCTCTCTCTCTCTCTCTCTCTCTCTCTCTCTCTCTCTCTCTCTCTCTCTCTCTCTCTCTCTCTCTCTCTCTCTCTCTCTCTCTCTCTCTCTCTCTCTCTCTCTCTCTCTCTCTCTCTCTCTCTCTCTCTCTCTCTCTCAAGCTTAGGGTGGCAGGAAGAGATGAGTCTAATAATAGCACAAAACCTTAACAACACACACACACACACACACACGCGCGCACTTTGATATATAAGCGGGGGACGATCACAGCCTCCCCCCAGCAGTGCCCGGCAAAACACAGGACCAGGGATACCGACGCTTAGGGGGGATACATAAAGGTAGAGGTGGTGTGGTGGTGGTGGTGGTGGTGGTGGTGGTGGTGGTGATGTGTGGTGATGGTGGTGATGGTGTGGTGGTGGTGGTGGGGATGGTGGTGATGGTGTGGTGATGGGTGATGTGTGGTGTGGTGTGGTGATGGTGGTGGTGATGGTGGTGAGTGGTGGTGGTGGTGGTGATGGTAATATAAATTATAACATTTGTAATGTATATATAATTATATGTATATCTTTCGGGTTTAACGTGAGAACCAAGTACAGCTAAGCACTTTGTTAGCTTAAGTTCCTTATTGAACTTATAAATAAATAAATGAGTACCCACAAGAAGTACCATTTTAACTTAGCCCAAACAAGTCTCTACAATTACTCAAATGATGGATGTGTGATGGTGTGTGTGATGGTGGTGATGGTGGTGGGGTGTGGTGGTGAT
Source organism: Chionoecetes opilio (assembly GCA_016584305.1). Lineage (NCBI taxonomy): Eukaryota > Metazoa > Arthropoda > Malacostraca > Decapoda > Majidae > Chionoecetes > Chionoecetes opilio. Next base: position 288,738 of record JACEEZ010022635.1, read on the forward strand.
GGTGGTGAATGGTGGTGGTGATGGTGTGAGGTGGTGTGTGATTGGTGGTGTGTGATGGTGGGAGTGGTGTGGTGTGGTAATATAAATTATAACATTTGTAATGTATATATAATATATGTATATCTTTCGGTTACGTGAGAACCAAGTACAGCTAGCACTTTGTTAGCTAAGTTCCTTATTGAACTTATAAAAATAAAGAGTACCCACAAGAAGTACCATTTTAACTTAGCCCAAACCAGTCTCTACAATTACTCAATCATACATTTTTTATAATTACACTCTCAGAAATAGAATATATTAGGGTAGAAATTGTTACATCGCACCATCACTACCTTTTAAACCCTATTCAGGCTGAGGGTAGATGCTGCCGATTATAACTTCATCTACCCTTTTTAGACGAGAGGGTTGGAAAAGGGTATATTTGCGTCGATCCGAAAGGGTATATTTGTAAGGGTAGAAAAAGGGTAGCAGTATTTCATCACTACAAATACCCTTTTTCTACCCTTTTCCTAACCTTCTTTTCTAAGAGTGTACTATTATCCTTATTCATTTATTATCATTATATTTAGTATTATTAGCAATATCATCATTATTGTTATTATTATCATTACTATTATTATCATTATTATCATATATAATAATCAGCACTACTATTATTTTTCTTTTTTCCTTTTTCTTATGATGCAAATTCTTCCTATGAAAAGCAGGGTTACAAACATCACAATGATGATGATGATGATGATGAAAATGATGATGATGATGTTATCGTATGGTATAATGATAATATATATGGTATCTGTTCCACTCTAGAGTGCTACTGACGGCGACGATGCCGAAGGCGCGGAGATTCCCATGGTTCCCTAACCCTCTACTGCTGATAATGCTGATGATGACCACGATGCAGGCCACTATGACAGCGGAGGCCACCAACACGATGATACAGACGACACACGAGGCCGCAGAGGACGAATCTTTACCATCGGCGGACAGGCTGAACTATGATAGAGAACCCAGGGCCGGCGTGCGCCTCTTCGGGCTATTCCAGACCACGACGAGGACGATGGTGCTGCTGACCACCTCGACGGTGCCGCTGACGTGCCTCTCCGGCTCCGTCACGGGCACGGTGTGTTCCGGCAGGAGGCGCAGGAAGAGGAGTCACTCGATCTTGAGGGGCGTGGACGGGTGAGTGTGTGGGTGTGGTTGTG
>JACEEZ010022635.1:292442-337442 GCA_016584305.1 Chionoecetes opilio
TGAAATAACCGCCACCACCACCACCATGCACCATTACTATACTAATACTACACTCTTAGAAAAGAAGGGTAGGAAAAGGGTAGAAAAAGGGTATTTGTAGTGATGAAATACTGCTACCCTTTTTCTACCCCTACAAATATACCCTTTTGCAACCCTAAATATACCCTTTTCCAACCCCAAATGTACCCTTTCTCATCCCTCTCGTCTAAAAAGGGTAGATAAAGGGTAGATGAAGGGTATAATCAGCAGCATCTACCCTCCAGCCTGGACATGGGTATAAGAAGGGTAGTGATGGTGTGATGTAACAATTCTATCCTTAATATACCCCTCATTTCTGAGTGTGTACTGTTGTTCTTACTGTTACTGGAATGACTACTGGTAGGGATGATAAAGCTAATAGCAGTCACGTCCATAAGGAGTAAACATATTTCTACGAGACCTCATTCGCGCCTACACTATCTAATACCCATCGCTAAGCCATGCCAGACCGTGCAAGGTAATGTCAGCTCCAAAGTACCTAATACCAGTTACTATACCAGATACCAGAAAGTACCAGCTATCAGTTGTTTTGATATACCTTCCTTATTTTCTTATGTTCTTATGATATCCTGAGTTACTTTGGTCAGCTCGAGGAAAAGAAGACACACTCTTAGAAAAAAAGGGTAGGAAAAGGGTAGAAAAAGGGTATTTGTAGTGATGAAATACTGCTACCCTTTTTCTACCCTTACAAATATACCGTTTCGGATCGACGCAAATATACCCTTTTCCAACCCTCTCGTCTAAAAAGGGTAGATAAAGGGTAGATGAAGGGTATAATCGGCAGCATCTACCCTCCAGCCTGGACATAGGGTTTAAAAAGGGTAGTGATGGTGCGATGTAACAATTCGACCCTTAATGTACCCCCCATTTCTGAGAGTGCAGAGGGACGACTTCAGCTTATACGACTCTAACCATGGAATTACCCTAAACGAGCCCTGGGCAGTGGTGGTGAAGAGAATGGTGATACGACATCCATTCTAGAGATATAAACATAATAGGTATTCAAATTTAATGGCTCGTTCAGTCGTCGGGAGGTTCAAAGATAGCGGCACCTCTGCATGTAGGAAAAACAGGAGGACAAAGGGTAGAAAAGCAGGAGTGAATGATTAATATAGATGTGAAATGTATGCAAAGTGTGTGTGCGTATATATATCTGTGGTACACTTACATGTCCCGACCTTTGCTGCAGTTGTGTTCCTTCACCTGACAGCATAGGTGTGTGTGTGTGTGTGTGTGTGTGTGTGTGTAAGAGAGAGAGAGAGAGAGAGAGTTTTTATTTATCTATAATTGCGTCTGTTGGCCTCTCTCTCTCTCTCTCTCTCTCTCTCTCTCTCTCTCTCTCTCTCTCTCTCTCTCTCTCTCTCTCTCTCTCTCTCTCTCTCTCTCTCTCGGGAACGCATTTATCATAAAAAAGCACAAAAGCACCGACTGTTAATGGAAGGTAACACGCAGATGCAGTGCCTGAAGGTGGTGGTGGTGGTGGTGGCGATGGTGGTGGGCATGACGGAGGCGGTGACGGAGGAGGACGCAACTGACGCAGAACTCGGCGGTGGCGGGAAGGAGGACAGACTCTCGCCGCAGGAAAACAGTGAAAGAGACAGATTCTTCTTGAAAGGGTAAGCAGGCTAGACAACGTGTAAGACTGATTTGTATTGTGATAAGTGATCATTATTAGGTGGAGATGTGTGTGTGTGTGTGTGTGTGTGTGTGTGTGTGTGTGTGTGTGTGTGTGTGTGTGTGTGTGTGTGTGTGTGTGTGTGTGTGTGTGTGTGTGTGTGTGTGTGTGTTATCCTGGAGCTGCATAATTTTCAGCTCTATGGTGACGCAGATAAATAAATGATCATGAATTAAACTGACTGTTGCTCTCTCTCTCTCTCTCTCTCTCTCTCTCTCTCTCTTCTCTCTCTCTCTCTCTTCTCTCTCTCTCTCTCTCTCGTTTTTCCCTCTGTTCTCTCATTCTCTCTTTTCCTTCTTTTTTTCTCTTGTTTTCTCTCATTTCTCTCTCTCTCTCCTCGTTTCTCTTTTTTTTCTCTTGCTTTTGTCCTTTTTCTCTTGCTTTTTATCCCTTTTCTCCCTTTCTTCCTCTTATTCTCATTCTCTCTTTCTCTCATCTCTCTTTTCTCTTGATTTTTTCCTTTTTGTTTTTTTATATTCTCTCTCTCTCTCTCTCTCTCTCAGTACCTCGACCACCTCGGAGACGGTCGTGTCGATGGTCACGTCGACGGTGTTCTTCTCCTGCATCGAGGGCACGTCCACGGTGTTGTGTCAAGGTCGCCGGCACAGGAGGGCATCACGCATCAACTTCCAAAAGATCGAGGATAGTGGCTTTCAGTAAGTGCTTAGTTGTATTACCCCTTCACGCCCAGATCTTTCCTTTGCTATAAAAAATTGTCTGTTGTCGAGCCATAAGATTACGAAAAGTAACTAAATATACCAAATTAGTTAGTGGACAAGAATACTAAACAGGTCATATCTATAAAACATTGCTTATATTCACTAAAAATCGTCTAATGGTACGCAAATTACAATGGAAATTACGTTCTGGGTTTCCAGGGGATAAACAGATGACCTCATCAAATCCAGTCACAGAACAGTACAGAATTCTGAACAATGTAATGATAGATTGTTCAGCTTGTGATGTAGATTTAAAAAGGAAATAGGGAAATACTGGTTCACAAATAGGGTGGTAAATGATTGGAATGGACTCAGTCGTCAGGTAGTTAGTGCAGAGTCAATAGGGAGCTTTAAAAAGAGGCTAGATAATTTCATGGATGGGGAGGAAAGGTAGATGTAGGTAGTGTTAACCCCTTGAGACCCAGAACGTAATTTTCATTGTAATTTGGTACCATTAGAAGATTTTTAGTGACTATAAGCAATATTTTATAGATATGACCTCTTTAGTACCCTTGTTCACTAACTCATTTGGTATATTCAGTTAGTTTTCGTAATTTTATGGCTAACAACAGACGAGTTTTTATAGCAAAGGAAAGATCTGAGCGTGAAGGGGTTAAGTAACAGGAACTACCACGTGAAGGTCTCGCAGCCTCTTGTAGCTTCCTTCTTTTCTTATGTTCTTGTTCTTGTGATCAAAACATACCAGACAGTTTTAGGTGTTCAATCTTTCCATCAGCTCGGCGTTGGACGGCAGCCAGCGGGACATGAGTGAAATGACGCATCTTAGGGACCTCGTGTACCCAGACCCTGAAGACCTCGAGAAGGACGATACCCGTGCTTCATCTAGGTTGTTGGGCTTCACCGTGTGGACGCGCGTACGCACCACCTCCACCGTCACCATGCTTCACACCGACACCAACACCACCATTCGCCTCTCCTACTACTGCCAAGCGGGGAACCTCATGCTGCCGCAGTTCAGTTGTCAACCATCCTTATAGTTTTGCACCCGTCACCACAAGCCTGACCGTCCCAACAGAGGGTACACGTGTGGCATCAGAGATATCCACTAACTATTTTTTATTCTTCTATTGTCTATGAAATTACATATACACAACCATGCTTGACACGACAATCTATCAGGCCTGGCATAGCTTTCCGAAAAATCAAAGTGTATAAATGTAACCAGTAAAATGTATGATCCATTACCAAAAGAAGGAACAAATTCAATGTTATTAGTGAGTGGTTCTAATGTCACCCATCCTCTTTGCACCCGACGCGCAAATAAGCTTAGACCAACTATGCCTTTTACTTCCTCAAAGTCAACATCGTATCATCATTATTCATGGCCGTCACACCGACCTATGAATGCCTTGTCCTCACAGGAAGCCTCATTGTCACAGATTGTTTACATTTACGTCATCTTGTCCCGAGGCCGACATTGCCCTGAAACTGCCTGAAGGGAGGGAAAAATCGGTTCGTGTTGGTCGCTATGTTAAGACACAAGGTGAAGAGAGTCCAAAAAGTACACCTGTTGCTTAAAGTTGTAGAGAATGTCTTTTACTTCAACATCCCCATGCAATGACTAATAGTTTTTTATGTGGCTCACTTAACCCTTGAGGCCCACAACGTATATAATTTTCTTTCTAATTTGGTATACCATTAGACAATTTTAATGAATATATGCAGGGGTTTATTGATATAACCTGTCTAGAATCCTTGTCCACTAGCTAATTTGGTATATTTAGTTAGTTTTCGTTATTGTATGGCTAGCAATGGACAATTCTATGTGGGAAAGAAAAGATCTGGGCGTGAAGGGGTAAGCTACTTGGGCGTACGTCATGTTAAACCCTTTTCCTCCTATATAGTGTCTTCAGCGGAATGAGGCATATTGTGAGTCGTCCATGCCATGCCCAGTCATTCCTCAACCCTGTCTGGTCTTTATGGTAGGACCCCATCCCCCTCCACCCTCCCCACCACACTAGCCAGCCAGCCGAGATGACTAAACACACCGAGAAGAGATGACGTTCTATAATGTCATCATTTTTTTGCTTTCTCAGGTATAGTGGCGTCTCTCTCTCTCTCTCTCTCTCTCTCTCTCTCTCTCTCTCTCTCTCTCTCTCTCTCTCTCTCTCTCTCTCTCTCTCTCTCTGATGAGATTCTGAGTTGAAATAGTCTCCAACCAAATATGCAGATATTTCAAAACTTTAGTCAGAACGAATATTGCCTTAATTTTTCGAGAGAGAGAGAGAGAGAGAGAGAGAGAGAGAGAGAGAGAGTTTCACAAATATGAAAACTTACGTACCTCGATAAGTCATGATAGCGCAGACCTCCTTCCCTGCTTTTACTCCTTTCCATTGTTAGTCCTGCGGGTGTGACAAAGATCTTGGTGTGGCCGTCACAGTAATCAGAAAAAATGATAAGTTACGGTGAAAAGTTATGCTGGGTTTGGTTATTCTGGTCATTTTGTTACGCCCGCCTTTTCATTGCATTGTATTGCAGAAGACGGCGGGAACATGATGGATGACCGTTAATGTTCGGTAGATGTATGATGACTACTATTTACATTTGGTTGATCAGCCCTCTCTTCTTCCTTTATCATCCCTCCTCCTCTTCCTTTAAGTATAACCAGAAGACCAAAGGCACGACATTTCTTCTTCCTCTTCCTCCTTCCCTTTGGACGTATGGCAAATAGAGAAGAGGTGAAGAGGAGGAGGAAGAGGAGGAAGAGGTAGACACATGGGATTGTTGGTTGTGGCATTTATCACGAATGTACGAAAGAAAGTGACAAGCAAGCAAAGTATCGGTAGGTAACAGAATAACCTAACCTTAACTAACTTTAAATTATCTAACTTTTTCTTCGTAACTTATTTTCTTGATACTGTCTTGCCGATTATTGTATATCGTTCGTAAACATTCACCACTATGCTTTTCTGAACATAGCTACGCACATTTTACACTCGAGCTTGCATGAAAACAAAGATTATACATTTTTTTTTTTATTCTCTTATTCCTGATGCTTGGTTCTTACATAATTTATCAATGCGGGTAAGCAACTGTAACGACACACACACTCACACACCTCACGCACGCACTGTCCAAGCTCAGACTGCCTCTCCGCGCGTCGCCTCGGGGGGTCACGTGACGTACTGTACACATGCCTTGATTCGCAGAGGTATAATTTGGTGGGTTCAAGATTGTCCACTGACGTTTATTTCATTGTCAGTATCTTTTGTATCTACAGATTATCGAATTTCAAGATGTCATTATCAAGGGACTGAAGGAGAGACGGAAGGAGAAATGGATGGATGGGATGCAGCCAAATGTCTCAACAATGGAAAGGCGGGTAATGATCCTTGTTGCATCTCACCTCAGAAGCCCGCCCAAACGTCCCCCCCACCACGCCCACCGCCCCCACACATATCGCAGCCAAGACAACGAAGATGGGGAAGGTGGCTTGTACAGTAATTGTGTGTTGTATACAATAATGACATATACTGTACGTACATTACCAATCTGTTCCATGATGTCAATGGTGAGTTTCATGAGCCATCTAAACTAGGCGGGTTGGTACTTACCTGAAAGTCTTATTATTGGTAACTAGTGATGGATCGAGTGGTTGGTTTTTCACAACCGCGGTTACGGTTGCGGTTATCATATACTAGGAAAAATGCGTAATTATTAACTGGAATATTACGTTTTAGTGCGATTTAGCCACGCTTGGTACATAATATATATTAAATACCATATGCTGAACACAAGTTTTGCAACACACAAATAGCGGTAAATTATATGTATGTACCTACTGTCAATAATGAAGTATATTCTAGGCTAATATAGCTATTATGAAAGAATAGGTAAAATTAATTAAAACTATATTATGCACAAAGTGTATTACCATAAATGTATTTGGTAGGGGATGAATTACTATGGAAGTAAACTTTTTCCCCGGGGTTCCTCGGCCAGCCTCACGGCCAGAGACGCTTTGTTATTGTTTATCACTTGATCATGACGCCCCGTGCATACTATCTATACTAAACTTTCACAACCGCAACCGCATTTATGGAACGGCGGTTGCGGTTGCGGTTGTGAAGACTTCTAGAAATGCGGTTGTGGTTGTGAATATTTGTGCGGTTGTAGTGTGGTTGCGGTTGTGGTTGCGTTGATTAAATAGCGAGTGTTCGGTTGTAGGGAAAGGCTTGAATACTTACTCTGTGAATCTGAACATAACATTCTCCTCACCTGGTGCTGTCCTTTCTCGGACAGTCTATGATACCCTTGGGCAACGTAACTTTACCCTGGAGTTGAAAATGGTACGTGTACGCGACTGCAGGTGGACAATACTTTGCCTACAATTGAGGCTTTTCTACCTCGACTGCGTTTATTACGCAAGTGAATGGAGTTAGGAAGGAGAAGGATCGTTGAATTGAAAGAATGGAAATAAGGCAGGAGAAATAGGTGTATTCTACCTAGCTTTCTATAAAAAAAAAACCAAATGGGCAAATTATAAAACAAGATCAGAAATCAAGTATTAAACAAACGATCATCATTGATGCAAATTTCGAGAGAGAGAGAGAGAGAGAGAGAGAGAGAGAGAGAGAGAGAGAGAGAGAGAGAGAGAGAGAGAGAGAGAGAGAGAGAGAGAGAGAGAGAGAAAAAAAAAAGCAGCGCTATAGGAAACAATATCAAAAGTCAACAAACCTTAGACTTCTAAAAATAGATATCTTCAACGGCTTCCAAGGAAAAGTTGATGCTTGCTTCCTCTTCCTCCTCCACCTCCCGCTACACCCACACAAGGATAACGGGGCATTCGTATATAAACGAGAGTACGTTCCTGGCAGGGACTCCATTATCCTGCAAGTTTGAACACAGTAGGTCGTACGCACTATTTCTCAAGTGGTGAATCATTTATTTTATTTTTCTGTAGCCAAGATGAAGACCGGAGAGAGAGAGAGAGAGTGCAATGAGAAGCAGCACAGTTGAGATGAATCCATATATACATATCATACCCGCATTATCATATTAATCATCTAGGATTCTAGTTTAATAGAGTGAATGGTTGACTCGGCAGACAATACGAGTTTTAGTCAAAAATTCTTCCAGAGACTGATTTAGTTTAGACTTCTAGCTAGGGATATTTTTTTCACACTCACAGAGATCACATTCTATATAATCTCTCTCTCTCTCTCTCTCTCTCTCTCTCTCTCTCTCTCTCTCTCTCTCTCTCTCTCTCTCTCTCTCTCTCTCTCTCTCTCTCTCTCTCATAATGTTAACAAAAATATATTTCATCTTTTACATATTTACAACATAAATGAGGGCGTGGTTAGCATCGTAATAGCGCTTATACTAATTCTCATTCTATCTGTGGCTCATGATATCACTGTTTTGAGGCATCTTTTTGCTATTCCACAACAGTATGAGCAATTAGGGTAATAACGACACTCAGTCAATGTGGCTTAGGAGCAGTGACAAGCTTATCGTGAGGAGAGGTGTAGAGACGTTGAGGAGGAAGAGAGAATACGTCACATTAAGTATAAGTGGCTTAAGACCAGACTTAATCTCTGATTTAATGATCTTATGATCTAATGATTTATGATCTAATGACTTAGTGATTTTAACAGTCCTTCTTTCCGTTAACAAAGTGCACGTGGAACAGAGACTAAACCTCATCTTTAGCTTTCTAGTGCGTGGTGGTCATAAATATCATCAACACCACGAAAACATCAACATCAGTAATAACAACAGCAACATCAACAACAACAATAGTGATAACTACTACTACTACTACTACTACTACTACTACCAGAGCTGGGCAGTATTTAAATACATTTGTATTTAAATACGTATTTAAATACATTTGTGCATTTAGAAATGTATTTATAAATGCATTGGTTGTCATGTATTTAAATACAGTATTTAAATACTTTTATGAGTTTTTAAATACATTGTATTTAAATACTTATAATATAAAAATGTAAATACTTTTTTATCAGTAAATTTGGCCATAAACCCGCCCAACTATCTGGCAACCCTGATGTTACAGTGAACCAGTGTTTCCACTTTAAAGGAAATTTCCTTATTTTAAGGAAATTTAGACCTGAAAAGGAAATTTCTAAGGAAACCCAAAATCTAAGGAAATCCTAAGGAAATGCATTTTTTTTCGGACATGTTAAAATTTGTTTGTATTTAAAATGTATTTACAAATGTATTTAAATACAATTGATGTATTTAGTATTTAGTATTTAAATACATTCGTAAAATGTATTTAGTATTTAGTATTTAAATACATTTCTCCCATGTATTTCGTATTTAGTATTTAAATACATTCAATGTATTTAGTGCCCAGCTCTGACTACTACTACTACTACTACTACTACTACTACTACTACTACTACTACTACTATCTAACAATCCTTATACATCTTACCTATTCTGGACTTGTGAAACCAAAAATATACGCCAACTAATGAAAAGTGGCAGAAATGTAAAAAAAAATCTGATAATCCTTCTATCTACTTCTAGCCTTGTAGGTCTTAAACGTGTGGGAAGTACCGAAACATCTCTTCTAGTTACCGTGTATTCACAACAATAACAACAACAAACAACAACAACAACAACATCTACAACAACAACAACAACAACAACAACAACAACACAACAACAACAACATCTACAACAACAAATATTTGAACAAAAACAGTATCATTTCACACCATCCAGCGTTAGAGTTCCATTCCTTGATCACACTGTTATAATGTCTCACGGATATCCAAAACTCAATACCTGTGTGTGTGATCATATCTCCAGATGCGTAGGGAGTCGGTCGCCCTGGTTGTACTGGTGTGGGTGGTAATGGCGGCGGGCCAGACCTCAACCGGTGATCCTCCGTCGCCTGCCGTGGACGGGGTTGTGGCGGAGGAGGTCAAGGGAATGCAAATCACAGGGGAAGGAGACAAGAATCGTAGAAAAGGAGGCGAAGTCGCGAAGCTCGTCAAGGCGAATGAGGACCCGAAGAGCAAGATAGAGACCTGGCATCGAAGAAGGACAACAAATTCTTCTTAGGGCGCTTCACAACCACCACCGAGATAGATGTGGTCATGGTCACCTCCACCGTGTTCTTTTCGTGTCTCTCAGGTACATCGGCGACAGTGTGTGAGGGTCGCCGCAGGAAGAAGAAACTGATGCCGCTGACAGAGCTACACTTCGATCAGGAGGAGAGGTGAGAGAGAGAGAGAGAGAGAGAGAGTATATATGATTTGAGAAAAGACCATATACTAATACTACTATTACTATTACTTGTACTACTATTTCAACTATTACTTCTACCACCACTGCTATGTCTGCTACTACTTAATGTTGACAAATCTGATCAATATAAGAATAATGAGGCCCCTAACCATACCCAGTATATTACGGGGTTATGTTGGGTGTAAGAAGTCATCTCGTGAGGCTCAATGCACATTCAGTAAACAATAACAAAGAATTATGACCATATTAATTTTGTCGAAGACGTAAATGGTATGAATCTTGCAAAGGAAATGTGTAAGCAAAATACCTGCACAAACCATCTACAGGATCACCAATGACCGTAAAACATTGCTACATATATAAAGTTATTATCTTCAATTGGTTACTGCTACACGATGATTACAAAACATTATACTTCCAAACTATGGTGCGCAGTTCAAGGCCAGAGTAGGACACTAACATGGTAACGCTTTTACTTCAGATAAGAACTGAACGTGAATGACACACACACACACACTCTCTCTCTCTCTCTCTCTCTCTCTCTCTCTCTCTCGGCAGCTGTTTCGTTAGAGATAAGAGATAACATACTACTTGTGGCATTTTAACTTGAAAAAGTTATGAAAATTCAATGACCATTAATGCATTTGAAGTATTTTCAAAATTCCACTTAGATACAAATTATGAAACGAGGATGACGTCTTGGCAAATGTAAACTTATGATACTCTTACTGCTACTACAGTAGGTACTATTATTATTACAGCTCGTTTCCCCACTGCTAGCATTAATCATACCTTTCCCACCTCCACCGCCGCCTGCCAGTCACCACCTGGACAGCAGTCAAGACCCGGACGCCGAACGTATGGCACGCTCTACGGACAAAGCCCTTGAGGCACCGGCAGCAGGGGCGGATGGGAAGTTGTTCTTGGGCTTCCAAGTATGGACTCGTGTTCGCACTACCTCCACCGTCACCATGCTCTTCACAGACACCAACACCACTATCAGGCTCTCCTACTACTGCCAGGCGGGAAATATACAGCTGCCGGCCAACAACTGCGGTTGAGGCTGACGTCTGTTCATCCATGGGCACCTGCGGTGACATCACTTCTTTAAACTGTTCCTAGCTATGCAACAACAACAACAACGACTACTGCTACTCTTTCTATTACCTCTACACCACCATCACCAATACTTCAACTCGCTGTTCACCCTACAACTCTGATGTCATCTGCACGGCTGCCGTTCCTGTTCGGGTGTCGAAGTCATCACATACCATGACGAGGCCCTCCGCTGACCGCCCCTATAACGCCCATCTTGTTGCCTGTATATAGTGTACTTGAGGAAGAGAGTCCACATAAACTATACTTATGAGCTTCTTGGGATGTTTAATTTTACTTGCGTGATGTCTGTCACGGAATTTTGATTACCAGATATGAACTCTCTTGGTTGGCGCTCATTATCGTGGTTTGTCCTATACATCGGTGAAGAGAGAGAGAGAGAGAGAGAGAGAGAGAGAGAGAGAGAGAGAGAGAGAGAGAGAGTTCTTGTCACCAAAACTATATATTATATATATATATATATATATATATATATATATATATATATATATATATATATATATATATATATACACACACCATATATCTGACAGGAAGGTGTCATTGGGAAATGAAAGGACAAAATCAAAACTCAAAAATGTATAATAGAAAAAAAATAATGTCCCTTACGGGCTTCCTATGTGGCGGTTTCCTGACTGAGAGTGTGTTGGAAAGTAGCCTATATACTTTCCCATCATCTCTCTCCGCAAATACTGGATAAACGTAACAAAAGGCATTTCTGACGCAGAGATGAGAATAAAATACCAGAATGGATGGGTGCTCATAAGTACTTGTATTCTCTTATTCAGATACAATTTGAATGCATCAATCATCATTACAGAGTGGTGTCGTCGCCATCGTGTAGATAATCCTCGCTCGGCGTTATCTACAATTACCCAGCACACCCGTCAGGCAGCACCTGCAGGCCCGCCTGGCAGAAGTAGGAGAGGCGTACGGTGGTGTTGGTGTCCGTGTAGAGCATAGTGACGGTGGTGGTGGTGCTAACAGCGCTCCAAACGGTGAGGAACTGGAACTTGGTGTCTTTATCGGCCTCACGGGGATCCGAGGAGGAGGAGGAGGAGGATGTGTAAGATTCTGTAGCGTCGGGATCAACAAGGCTGCCGTCCAAGGCTTTGCTGTTGCTGCTGCTGCTGTAGGGACAACGTTGAGGAATAGCGAGTCATGAGAATTATCGGCTGTAGTTCATACACTATCTAATTAATTCCTAATTTAGCCTGACTGAGGCAATGAATGCTTAAGGACGCGTAGAAAAGTTGCCTCCACCTTTCTCCACCTTACGCTGTCATTTCAGTCTTTGCCTAAGATGTGAACTATAAGGTAGTCGATGAGTGATTACAAGATCACGACACTTTTGTCTTTGCCTTTATACCTTGATTCGCCCTCACAGGCGTCAATTCTAAATGGTTTTAGATACTTATGGCCTTGTGTTCACATGTTGATTTATGAAAAGACACTTCAAAGTAACACTTTTGATTAGGAAACTTTGATCCGGAGTATGTGTAGGCCTACACTTCAAGATTATAAATATATGAATTACGAACTTAATACCCTCGTGACAATTGTGTTCCCCGAGGAACGACTTAAACAGTAAAAAAAAAAGAAATCCTTCTTGGCCAAATGAGACATCAAGTTAACAATGGCGCCACTGCCACCCTGGATAGCTACGGCAGCGGCTAGGCTACTCACCTGTCCTCATCATCAATCTGGACCACGGAGGGCAGGCTCTTCCTCCGTCGGCGGCCTTGACACACCGTGGCGGAGGTGCCGGAGAGGCAAGAGAAGAACACGGTGGAGGTGACCATGACCACGCTGGTGTGGGTGGTCGTGGACGACACGCCCAGGAACCGCTGGCTGCCAACCTGCATCACCACACAAAAAGAAATATATATTTCAACATATTTTCTGATTATCTTATAAAAGAAAATGTATCACAATGAAGCAAATCTAATGTAAAATGTGAAAATGGGGAATCGACAGGTGATCAATTAAGAGGGAAGCTCACCTGAATGGAGCCCGGAGTGACGTTTTCTTCAGCAGGACCTGACTTGGATTCGCTCAACTCCTTGTGGTAGAGTATTTTCTTCAGTGCATCTGTTGCCTCGGCCGATACTATTGCCGCTAGGCAGAACAATACTCCCGCCACCCAACGCATCTGGAAGTAAGGATGACAGGCTAGGCACACACATACACACAAACACACACACACATACACTAAATGCAGTTTCTTTTAGGGGCAAAACGTAGATCTTGAAAAAGGAAAGTCGATATGAAATGTTGGAGTGTTGATACTTCCCTCTTGATATTGCAGGAAGGTGCAAAATAAACAGAGGAAAACAGAATGCTACAAAGCTTACAATTGAAGCAATGAATGCAAGTAACGTGAACATAATTGGGATGATAGAGGGTAAAAACAAATTGTAGAGAACGCTGAATGACGGAGAAGTAAAGTATGAATAACAGTGACGGCGCAGAATGCTGCAGAAAACAGCAATATAAGCAACATCGCGGCGGAGGGAGCATAGTTTGTTTGTTCGGCAGTCGTCAGCAAGATATTCACACACTCATTTCGAGACAATAGTGATAATCATGTACGACTTTGTGAAATAGCCTCTCGGTGAACAGGACGATTTGACCGTAATTAGTTTACAAGAAAGCTGTACAGGAAGTGTAGTCTATCTCTTCACCGTCGCTCGTCTGATTATGAAACAATTTTTGTCAACGTATTGTTTAAGTGCAACACGATTCAAATGAAAACAAAACATTTTCTGTGTAAGTATTACCTAAGATGAGAAAACGATCTGGTGTGCAACGACAAGGTTTCAAAGACTTTACATGAGGGTTCTATGCTAGAGCATTGCTTCGAAACTCCAAAGCTGAAACCACAGAATTACTCCAGGATAACGCAATGAAAATTTACCAACAGCGTGTGAATGATTCTAATTTACCTTCTAGGAGGTATTTGATCCAAGGAGTCTCCAAGTCGTCTCAGTGATAATTGTCCAGTTGTAATAGTGACAATATATCGTCGCGATTGTGATGGCGTCATCTGGCTATGCGCGCCCGCATCCGCCATGCACCCCGTGTTGTCTCCATAGCGTGTAGCAAGTTACTGACAATGCAGCTTTCCGTGTTCTGATGCAAATTGTCATCCTCAGATCTAGAGTAAGGGCGAGTGATTGCGATTAGTATACAAAGTCTATTATTAAAGTTTCAAAGTAGAAGATTGATTTTACTGGGTCATCCACAACTTATTCAACCTTGTAGCCTTGGAAGTACTTCTCTACACGCTTAAAACACCACTCCCAAAAGCAGTCCTGATAGGATTCTACGAGATTGTGCCTCTTGCGAATTTTCTTATATATGTGTCTTTAGTCGTGTCGATCCTTTGTCCATCCAACGTGGATAATACTTCTGGAAACAGGAAAAAGTCTGCGGGAAACAGAGCAGGCGATTTAAGTCAAGAAGGGAATCTGGGAAAGCACAAACATCTTTTTGGCGCAAGACATGAATCAGCAACGAATATATTTCTTCCGCTCCTCGGGCCCTTCTCTCCTCAGTTTCTCCCAGACATTTCTACACTTCGAGAGCAAAACACTCATTCACTGTTTGTCCTTCTGGTAGAAATTCATGAGACAGCGCCCTTGATGTTACATAAAAAATAAATAGCAACTTAAGATAAATAAGAAAAATAATGAACGATAAATGCATACGACTCACGTTCCATTCAACCAATTTTTTTTTTGTCTTAACGAATTTTTTATTCTGCTTACAGTGAAAACTGAGTTTTCGTATCGAAGACCATTTCTGGTCTCGTTGGCAAAAGTCAGCACATACGCATGCTCTACATTCCCGTACCTATCTATCTACAGGAGTGAAGGAAGGATTGACATCCTCAGCTACTACCGGGATTTCGAAGTCACAACTTTTCAGCTCACATCCCGTACCTATTCTTTGCCAATCATGACTTCCTTGAACATGAAACGTCATAGATGGAGGAGTAACTTTTTTTTCTTCAGTCCTACAGTTTGCGCCTCCCCTTCTCCCCACTCTCTCTTGGAAAGAGCAGGTGTGCCATGTCTTACCAAGGATAATATACTCGTATCATCCTTGAATCTTACCGTGCTGCTTCTGTCTCAAACAGTGACCCTGCTGGCTGGCCGTGGCTCCGCTTATATAGTGTTGAGCTCAATCCGCCGACATCAGTGAGTTCTGGCAAGCTTTCCTCTACCCAGCACTAGGGTAGCCGACGCATTAGGGTGCTACTCAAGAGTTATTTGTTCAAATTTTCCTCAACATTCGTCACACTTCTGAAAATTCGGCAGAGTTGCCCCCGTAGAAGCGGTAGGGAGCGGTGTGCGGTGCCTCGGCGGTGTCACAACTGTGTTACCGTCAATACACTATAGTCACCACTGCACTAATGTCGCCAGGCGCCATATATTACGAATTTTAGCATCACTACAGACTTGTATGTGCCACTGAAGACATGTAGTATGAAGTACATAATATAAACTACTGTGCACGCCTCTTCAGTGCAGTGGCGGCTATAGTGTTATTGACGGTAAACGGATGTGCTTCCTAACTAAGTTATAAAATTTAACTTTTTGGTCTGCAAAGCTTTACTGAACGGCGCACATGTGATCATTGAGCAAACTATGCACGGCATTGTGACGGCCGAAGTGTTAAGTTTAAGTGCATGGAGCTCATAAGCAACTTTTTTTGTATTTGAATATCTTTTGCTAAATTACCATTAACGGACATCTTTACCCTTCCATGTTCACCAGCATGGACAAACGAATATAGAGTGAGAGGTTTGAGAGACTTTAGGTATTGCATGACTCGCTTGATTTCAAGGAAGATAAGCACTATATTGTACTCAAGTTTCCTTGTTTGACCATGTATTAACCTTTAAAATAACTTCAAAAGTGACTACTCTGACGCATGGAAAAAAGAAGCTAATGTATGCTTTCTGACTTTGTCTCTTTCTCTAAACTTCTAAAGAATACTTTCGGTCGAGTAGGTAAATGACAACGAATACTGGCATCACAGGTCCTACTCCCAGTGGCGTAGCTAGGTATCTATGAGGCACTAGGGAAGCGGAGCTCAGGGGCCACTCTGATGTCACATAGAGGTATAAGCCATAAGGGCATACTCTATATAAGATCAGATCAGTGGCGGGTATTAGAGCATCATACCGACTACAGCAGCCATGGCCAGGGGGGGGGGTGCACCGGATTCTTATGGTGGGGGGGACGTGCCCACCAACGTAGCTACGCCACTGCACCTACGCCTACGCCTATTCCTCTTAATTCCTTCTCGAGACAGATATTCTTTTGAAACTTGACTGCTAGGTCCCCAGGTTTTGGAAGTCTCCCGAAAATTAGCAATTCCTCCGGTTTTCAATGAAACAACGAGGGTCTCCAGATGTTTACCAATATATTCATTTCAGTTTCAGTATCAAAATATGTGAATTGAAATGAGATTGGTATTAATAAAATACATTCTCGGTAAAACTTCAGTATGGCGAAAAATCCTAAAAAGTGTGGCACTCTGAACGTGGTCTTTCAGGTGTCAATTACGGTGACTATATACAATCTTTTGAAAGGATTCCTTTCTCTCTATTCGTAAACATGTTAACAAAGATGCACTACATTTCCAAGCGGTAGCTACACATTCCAAAGCAACATACCTTTGATATTTGAGTGCATGGAACTCTATGGTCGGAACGCGATTACTTTCACGTTGGCGACCCACGCAAACGGGAGACGCGGGCCTGTGAGTGCTCGCAGCCTCGCAGGACAACATTTTCGATGCTGTCTTAACAAGTGATAACCTTCATGCATATTCCAGTATGTACTGTCAGTCTCACACCGCTCAATGACAACACTGCCCCTGAATGAGTTAATTAAAGCTCCCAGGCTCAGTAAAAACCTACACCAGAACAGATAACACCATTTCACAAGATCAAAATAAGGCCATCAACTATTATAGTCCATGGAATTTCATATCTTCATTAGTCCAACTAGCATGCCATCACATCGCCTCATGTAAAAACTGGGTGCAATGATTGTGATAATAAGGAGGCATTACAAAAGGACTCAGTAATGACAAGACTGGAATTACAACACCTTCACAAACATGTCCTGGATGGCGAGATTGAGACTGGGAGTCACGTCACACAAAGAGCACTTATCCCAAGCATTGAACTTGTCCCATTGGATGCCGCGCTACCGTTCACACTTCAGAGGATATCATTCCCGGTGGCATTTCCTGGTCAGACTAGCATACTCAATGACAATCAACAAGTTCCAATCCCAAACATTCAATAAACTTAGCATCTACCTTTCGGCTCCAGCGTTTTCCCATGGCCAACTATACGTATGTTGCACTTCACTTGCAAGAATGAATTCCAAAACAAAAGAATTCCACTTGCTACATACATTATTTATAGCATGTGAGGGTGCAGAGCTTCAATGAAAGATTCAGTAAACACAAGGAGAATACACAAAACTGCACTTACATACAAGTTCATCACAGCTTTCTCCCAACCTTCCTCTATCTGGGTGTGATATCCAGCTTAAGAACCAAAAATCACAAGCCAATAGGGTTGAGAATCCTATCTAAAGAATTGGGTTGACCAACATCTTTGCCATGCAGATAAGTGGCATTTCTCTTGGCAAAAGCAGTAAGGAATAATGCTTGCAGTAGCAATTGTAGTTTTACAATTATTTTAAAACACATGGCCTGGGTTACCATATTATGTGACAAAGCCAATGCAACCATTTCCAGGATATGTCAATAGCAGTTAAAAAGAGTTGTACTATAATGAAAAATATGTATTCTTCTTTAAGGTTTCCAGCTTCTCAGTACATGTACATAGGCAATATCAAATGTACAGATAACAGATCTAGTATATGAAACAGGCAGTTGTCTGCATGGTTATCTAGGGTGAAATACATAGTCATAAATGATACATGATGTAAATATGAACCATACTCCAAACAATAAACTTTCTTGAGACCTCTTGTCATGACATCAACCTCACTAACAGCAATCGTCACTATACCACATCGCATGTGAAGAACTGAGGTTCAAGAAAGCTATTAACACTGAAACAGCAAAGGAAACACTTGGGAAGAAGTCTTTCAGCGACACCATTGTATACTTGACACCAGCGACACCTGGCATAACTCTATCTGATGTAGGTGTTTCAGAAGTGCACAAATAGGTGCATGATACAGACATTTCCATTTCCATCCTGAACACTCAAAAAAGTATACTGGAACTGCTGTGTGAATCCCATGTCACATGCTAATAGTTCCCCTTATCTTTTCAAAATGAAGCTTAGATGGTTAACACTGGCAAACTGGAAAAATATGAGCTTTACAAATCATACTATAAAGACAATCCAGTGAGAGAAAATTAAAGATTCACATTTCCGAAAGAGAGAATGACATTACAATATGTGACAATGATGTATAAAATAAAAACTCAACAACAACCATTCACTTGCTACCATCTGATCAGTCAATAGGTACCATGCCTGAAGCGTTTCTTTCTCTCAAGTACTGGAGAAGAGTGAGATTCATAAGTGAAAAACGAAAGATATGGTAGGCCATATAGAATTTCTAAACTACCTCTCTTCTTTATTTCAATAAGTTCACCATAACTAATTCTGACTTAAATTTTACGAGCATCAACAAGACAAAATTTTCTTTAGCCTACATTATATTCTGAGATTGACATTGGTGTCCCTGCAACATCAATAACTCACATGTTGCATTAACAAAAAGTGTCAACTAAAAGAGAAACCATTCAAATAAAATAATAGTAGTAACTGAGGGAGGAACAGATTGCCCAATGATATCAATCTTATGACCATTAACTTGCTATTCAAAACTGAATTATGATCCCCAATACAATTCAAATAAACGATAATAATAATGTGAAAATTCATCTGTACGAAAGTTTTCACCACACACCACCAGAAAGAAGGTACTGATGATGGTAGGCAAATCATTAGAGTTAAGCTTATTGTTCCATGTTATGGTTAAATTTGATAAATGTTATAAAGAATGTCTACTAGTTTCTATTGGCTACAAAAACTGCATTAATGAACTTTCTATGATGACCCAGTCTAGTAAATGCTTACATCTGTTACTGAATTTCCCCTAAGGTTGTGATACTTACTGTGCGGCTTGCATGTCGCCGATGAATAAATTCTAGAAGATTTTTTTTTATATATATATAATAAAGATAGAAAACAAATAAAATGACATATAAAAACATATAAATAAATAAATAAATCATGAGGTGCCATGGGAGATAAAGTCCCAGTCTGTGATATCATTCTAGTATTCCAATCCCATCATAGAAACTAAATGTTCACTTCAGGAAAACCTGATGAGCGACATGTCTAACCCTCAATGGTGTCGCTGAATCTGTTTGAAAATGTTTAACCGTATATTTTTCTTATATTTTTTACATATGGCTTCTCCCACACATGTGGAGTGGCACAAAAACACAATACAGTGTGCTCAAAGAAATATTCAATACATACCATAGTTAAATAGTTCATACATAAATAAAGTTGATATAGTTTAATAGCACAACATTTTCTTTTCTTCTGATAAGAATAACACGAACCCTCTCTTCAATCTGCAACTCATCTAAACAGACAACTGTCAGGCACGGGGCGATTCATCTAGTACGTATATGTACGTACAAGCCGAGCCAGAACCAGTATACTAGTAGAGTCCTGTCTGCTAAACTATAATTCTACTCAACTTGTTTCACATATAAACATACCTATGTGATTACATAAATATATTTGTCTTATTATGCATAAAAATATTCCATCCACACGTCTTTTCATTATACATTATTTCATATAAACTTGCAATGATATAACAACAATAATCATCCACAGCACAGATAAGGCAGGCACGCAGCTAAATACAAAATGGCAATAAGCACAGGAGAGTGTTGAGGGATTGCAGGGGTGTTCAGGAGGTGACTGCAGCTCCATCCTGAAGTTGCAACCAAAGGATGAGGCAGAGGTTCAGAAAAATTATCGTGTCTGGGTGAGGCATGAATTGTGAAAGGAACCAAATCTTTCAATTGGCAGAAGGATGAGAGCAGCAAATAATTCTTTTCCCTCCAGGTAGTTTGAGATTGCTTCAGCAGATATCTTCCCAATGTCAGAAATTCATTTTCAAACAGACTGCCTCTAGATGGCCATAGCTCTTTAAGTATGAGAGGATTGCCACTCCTAGGAGCCCTCTCACTCCTGTGGCACAACATTTCTGACATCAACACTACCCGCCTGTCGCCAGGGCAAGCCATCAAATGTGACCTTTGCTCAATTGGCACCAAGCCAAAAACAGAACTGTCATTTAGAATATCTGATACCCTAAAATCCTGGACTTCACAAGAGTGAAGGGAGGGAGAGGTTTGCAATTTGTATGGGAGTTCATGAATTGTCTGCCATTTCTGTTCCAACATTGCAACCCAGCCAGCAGGAATATGGCAGAGCTTTGGAACAGTTTAAAAGGTACTTGTAAGTGAGTAAGTCATATAGTTTGAACTTAAGCAAAGGCAAATACACTGCCCTATCTTGCCTCTGCTGAAAAGGTGGCCCTTCTACCTGGTGATAATTCTCTATTTACTCAATCACTAAACACTTCAATCCTGTGCCTACTATGCTGGATGCTCTGGATCCTCTCTTATCTGGGACACCTTCAGGACTGCAGATCCATCAGGAATATACATTTTAGACGTGGACACGATGATGAAGGCACATAAACAGACGGAAGATTCCTTTTCCTTTCTAAATTTATGCACAGAGTATGATAATATACAGAACTTGTGCATGTTGATAATGACAATGATGATGATGGTGATGATCATGACCAGGATGATACAATGGGAGAGTTAAAGGCAAAGATGGAAGAGAGCAGAGAAGAAAGGAATCTCTTGCTATCTCTCTCACTTAAATTAACCTGTTTTTGAGCATTCCAGTAATGAATCATGCAATGCTGGTCACACACAAATTCACTGATAGTAGAGTACTGAGGACATAACCTAGCTATATGATTCTTGTCCACAATGTATGACCAATAACCTAACATGGAGGGAAGGGGTGACATCCACAGATTTGGTGTTCTGAGGGAGGGAAAAATTATTACATTATGCACTAGAAAACTAAACAAAAATATATTGAAGCTATCAAGGAAAATTTTTAAATCAATAAGTGAATGAGCTTAACAATAGTTCCTACTCAAGGTTGACATTAACCCCTTGAGGCCCAGAACGTAATTTCCTTTGTAATTTGGCCATCATTTGACGATTTTTAGTGAATGTAAGCAATATTTTATAGATATGACCAGTTTAGTATCCTTGTCGACTAACATATTTGGTATATTAAGTTACCTTTCGTAATTTTATGGCTAACAACATACAATTTTTTATAGCCAAGGAAAGATCCGGGCGTGAAGGGGTTAATAAAATAAGTGGAAGGCTGAGAAATAAAACATGTAGCACAAAGGACAAAGGAACAACGAAAGAAAAGCGATGACGTGGCAATGGTGTACAGCATGTGGCACCAATCTGATCATGAGTATGGTTATGATTACATGACATGTTTAGTATCAATTAACCCCTTGAGGCCCAGAACGTAATTTCCATTGTATTTTGTGTACCATCAGACAATTTTTAGTGACTATAAGCAATGTTTTATAGATATGACCTGTTTAGTATCCTTGTCGAGTAACTAATTTGGTATATTCAGTTACTTTTTGTATTTTTATGGCTTGACAACATACAATTTTTTTAAAGCAAAGGAAATATCTGGGCGTGAAGAGGTTAAGATGGGGAAAAATAACTTATGACCAACTCTGCACATTATAAAGGCTTTTGAGATGACAAGTATCAATTTTCAAGGTGGGGCATTCTGCAACATTCATTTAATTTTTACAGAGAAATTAGGTCAAGGAAATTAGTGTTTGATGCAATATGTAATGTGATAATTATTAGCGATCTTGAGCTAGTGGCTGAGTCTACCTACAATGAACACTGACTGTTCTTGCATCTAGTTTTGTACTAGTTTCTCCATTTCAGACTGTTTCCAAATTCGTCGGTAATCATTTGCATATGAGGGATTCAATGTCATTACAAAATCTCCCTTCAATGATAATTTTCTTCTTTTCAAAACATTTTGTATGTTTACTACCTTTTATGCTGTGGCACAAACCATTTCTGGTCTTTAATAGCAAGGTTCCATACACACACACACACACACACATATCCATGGGAGGGAAGGATTGCCAGCCTTCAGCTTCAGCCAGGATTTCAAGGTCACAACTCCGTGTCCACACCTATTCTTTACTAGGTGAACAAGGGTTACGGCTCAGAGGGAAATAGCCAATTTTGTCTCTGTCCAACCAAGGATCCAAACCATTGGCATCCAGGCTGTGAACCGAGAATGCTCACCACATCACCGGGCAGCTGATTCATGACTATACTACTGCTTATATAAATAATAAATCAATCACACAAAACATTGTGATCAACTAACTCATTGTCATACTATGCGTGGTAGGACATGTAGTACATACAGATTATCTAAAAATATATTGTATTGTTTAAAAAGGCAATTACCATATTTTGAATCATTTGAAATATGTATATAAAATATGCAAAAATAAAACTTATCCTAAGCTGTCTCAATCACAAAATCTGTTCCACATTAAAAATATATGATTATTCGTTTTGGCACTGACTTCATGATTCAATAGTTGGTGCAGTGGCAGCGGGTGGGTTGTGTTCCTCCTGAGTGGCTGCGGCGGTGGTGGTGGAGGGTTGGTTAACAGTGGCAGGAGGATCACTCTGGTTTTTGGGAGGACCATCAGGAAAGAGGGATTCATAATTAGGAGGAAGTTCCCCAGCTGCTGGGGTTTCTGGGGTGCTGGGCTTCCAACTGGGGTCGGCGTCGGCCATCACCACTGCCTCATAGGGGGGTAAAGTGTGCTGCCGCTGCATGGGTGGGGCAGAGACGTCCGACATCAGTCCTGGTCTGGGGGTGGTCGATCTGGGGGCCACAAGTTTACGATTACTTTGAAGGAGTGGACGCACCACAAGGTGAGATAAGTAGAGATTCTACTACACAGGGAAGGGTGGGCGCCTGTTACCATTCATGCACAATACCATCAATCCCGCTCAGAGAGTTTAGTAGAAATTGCTCCATTGTAATACATAAGGAATTTAAGGATAATCAACTGGAGAGCCAGGCCTAGCAAGTATCCATTTATAAGGACAAATTTGGGGTTAAAGTTCACAGAAAGTATTTCTGAGACAGTTTCTTAAAACTTGAAAATTACTATTTTCTGAAAAAATATCAACCCTTTCCATGCATACAGCAATTACATACATATGTTTGTTTGAGTAAGGCTGTATCATTGATGTGCCTATGCAGCATACAGGTAAATACACGTAGTCTATCATGAAAATGTACCATGACGTGAGAATATGAGCAAAAGGAAAATGCATGTGAAAAATATAATTATGCAAACATTGATAAATTTTACATATAATAGCATCAAGTATTTCCCTCTGTCTTTGAAATTGCAACTGCAGCTTACTATTTAGGCATTTGTATTTCTGCATTCTGCATTTTACCTTGGGTGTCATACTACTACATGTGTAGGAAGTAGGTAGTTGCAAAAATGTAGAAAATAAAGATAAATTGACTGACCATTACTACAAATAAAATTTCTTAACAACCATTAGAAAAAGTTGAAATAAGTTGACCAAGATTCAGACAAGAAATTCTAAAGATTGCCATTGGGCTACTTTATGTGAAATCTTCAACATTAATTATGAATTCTGAAGTTCTTAATTAACCCCTTGAGACCCAGAACGGTATTTCCATTGTACTTTGGGTATACCATAAGACAATTTTTATGAATATAAGCAATATTCTATAGACCTATTTAGTGCCCTTGTCGACTAACTAATTTGGTATATTCAGTTACTTTTCGTGATTTTAAGGCTAACAACGTATGATTTTTTATAGTAAAGGAAAGATCTGGGCGTGAAGGGGTTAATGAATAAAGGTCAGCATTATTGTGGACAAATGTTGTAATAAGTGTTTTACCTGGAGGGTGAGGAGCTTTGGGCATGCATCTTCTTGGCCAGGGTGATGATGCAGCCAATCAGGAAGGCGGCGCCCACGATGCTGGCCAGGCTTGTGATGATGGTGGTGGTGGTGGAGAAGATGGAGGAGTACGTGCTAGGATCTGTGCCACCAATATAATATACCAATTATTATTATGCAAGTTAACATATAGATTGAATAATATGTTAATCATCAAAATATGAGAAGAAAAAGTACAATAAATAGTATTAAACAGGGTAAACAGTAAACAAGTATTAGAAAAAAGTATTCATGATAGCGATGATGTTGCAGGATATAAGAATTCATGACATGGTTAAACTAATCGTCCAGACCCATTTTTTCTTTGCATAATTATGTTGAATGTTCATTCAAAATACCTAATCCACAAAAAATAATTAATTTCCACGCCTTATTTCCCTAAAAACATGACTTTTGTAAAAAGCACGGGAAAAACAACAGCCCCATTCCAACCGTGGCGCGAAACTTGCTGGTGACGTCACGGCAGGCAGCCTCCCAGCCCGGTGCTCATACAAATACACGTAAACTCAGAAAAAATATATAGTACACACAAACCTCGATTTCCCGGATATCGGATTTGCCGGACAAAATCCGAGGTCCGGGGATATGTCAGTCTCGGACAATTTTTTTTTTTTTTTTTTTTTTTTTTTTTTTTTTTTTTTTTACGTTGAAATGCCTGGTCCTGTTCGTAAATTGACCAAGTTGTCCGGCGGTCCGAGCGTCTCCTGTCACCCCTGGTCAGTGTCCGCGCCTCCCGCCAGGTGGCAGCATGCTCAGCGGTCGTATTGTTTACATTTGGGCACACGACATTCACGGTTCACCTGCACAGCCTCCGTCAGTCAGCTGACTCCCACTGCCCCTGGTGCAAGAACATTTCTGAGACTTGAACACTTTCTGCTGCCTCCCGCCAGGTGGCAGCATGCTCAGCGGTCGTATTGTTTACATTTGGGCACACGAACTCACGGTTCACCTGCACAGCCTCCGTTAGTTCCCTGACCCCCACTGCCCCTGGTGCAGGAACGTCTCTTGAGACTATTGAACACTTTCTGCTGCCTCCCGCCAGGTGGCTGCATGCTCAGCGGACGTAAAAGTCCGCGGCGGGGTAGTTGATATTGTCGGTTGCCGGACAGTAAATACTAGAGTAGGATAAACGTCCGGGGGTGGGTAATGGCATCGGACTTTTTTTTTTTTTTTTTTTTTTTTTTTTTTTTTTTTTGGTACTTGAAGAATTTTGGGTGTTTCTGACATTTTTTTTTGCGATATGGCATATACTTGCATCCTTTATGGGTACAGCAAGAAAGCTGTGCCTTTCCAGAGAGCTTAGCACCCATTTCTGACCTATTCGACCACGATATATGTGTGCAGCGCCGGGGAGTGGCGGGTGAGAGGCGCGCATCGAGACAATCTGCTCCACACCGCCCGCCTCTCGCCCGCACTCCCCGGCGCTGCACACATATATCGTGGCCAAATAGATCGGAAATGGATGCTAAGCTCTCTGGAAAGGCACAGCTTTCTTGCTGTACCCATAAAGGATGCAAGTATATGCCATATCGCAATTTTTTTTTGCAGAAACACCCAAAATTCTTCAAGTACTATATTTTTTTCTGAGTTTACGTGTATTTGTATGAGCACCGGGCTGGGAGGCTGCCTGCCGTGACGTTACCGAGCCGTGGTCCGTCGTCTGCTGGTCATCAGTTGTGTTTTGAGAGCTCGGGGAATTAACAGATTTTGAATACGGATCAGTGATAACATATTGTTGATATACTCGATAATGGCTATATTTTGACTGCATTAAATCATGAATGATGAAATGGTCTGGACGATTACTTTAAGATGTCACAAAAAAATAGGTATTCATGACATAGGTGATAACAATGTCATTGGAAACAAGCATGAATGACTTAATGATGTCACTGGATATAAACATTAATGTCGTTGTTATGAGGTTACCAGAAACTGGCATACATGACATACTGCACAAACCTTTGCATTTGACTTCATCTCCTCCCCCCGAGGGCACGGCACAGTTGTAGTGGGAGTCACACACGTACTCTGGGCTGATACAATAGTTTTCTGACCCTCTGCACGGGTACTTGCCCCGGCAAGCTTCTGAAAATGCTAAATGTCAATCATCACTGAGTGTTAGATTAGAGAATAACTACAGTGCAAAACAAAGCTATTGTACAAAGAAAGTTAATCTTTTGCTTCTGGTGGGTAAGATATCTGACAAAACATTCCCAAAGTTGAATATAACTGTGTATATTAATATGTATTTGTGAAGTGGTACTACAGTATATTTTCTGATGAAGTTGGAGGTCTAATGTACAAATCAACAAATTGATATTTATATATTCAATGCCTTGTGAATTACCACCAAATATCAGTACTAGTAGATTACCAGCCATTTTCTTATAGTGATTCTGATACAACACCATTCACCTATTTCAAAACCATACATATTTCATAATTGGCAACTAGGCTTCCCATCTAGCAACAAACAGGTCTGAATGACCAGCGTTCAATGGCTCTGTGTATTTAGCAAACTGTCGGAAATGTCTTTCAATGGTATCTCCTTTGTTATGGTATGACAAGAAGCAAACTGTTAACTTCCTTGGTACAATGTTGCCAAAAATATATATAAGGGCTAGTGGCAACCTATTACTACAAGATTTCTATAGGAACTTAAGACCATCACCCATACAAGGCTGTTCTAGTTCTTTGGAATACTAGAAGATACAGAAAGCATTGAAATGAATCACTGTCATACATGAAATTCAAAGTAAGTTAGTCCAAAAGTTTGTCACACTACAGCACAAAAGTTGAATAGCAGCTGCACCATGGCATTGGTTTCAAAGTACTATATCAATAAGTAAGAAGAGGAAATGTTAGATAAAGTTTCAATGCTATGGATTTCAGCATGAACATTATTCCATAAACTTAAATATGCACCATAACCTTGAGTTTCCAGATCTGTACATTTATAAACTCATTCCAAATCATGTTAAAACTGTTCTTGCTGAAAAAAATATACAAAGCGGGATGGTTCTGACGGAAAATAGCCTACTAAAACAGAGGTTCTCAATGAGGCTTGGGCTGTAGCCCAAACAGCCCTGGCCACAGTAACTAATAGCCTACAGAAAATCCAAGTGTATATTCATAAATATGAATCATGGCAATATATATTCGTATTTTTTGTTTTACTGCCTCTATGTACGGTATGATCATAAATGCAGGTTGCCATTTAATGTATATCACTCCTTTATTAAAATTATCTATGAATATTCATGAATTCATGAATGAATTTAGACAATAATCACAATACATATAGCTATATGTACTGAAGAAAACTGTTGCAACCTTTTTTCTCTTTTTCAAGGAAATCCCTTGCTAAGGATTGCTCAGAAGGATGACCAATAGCTACTGTGGGTAAAATTATAACTGGAATTGAACACCGGAGTTCATTTCAGAGATCTTTCTTTAAAACTTACACCTGTTTACAAAGACATTCTTTGAAATTGCAATCAATTCTAGTGATTGAAAATTAATGACGTGAAGTCAATGTTATGCCATCTCCTCATTTGGAAGCACGAGAGAAGATATACATCAAATACTGTTGTAAATTTAGAAAATACGAATTATGCCCATGGGGGTCACTGACCCCTGATTGAGAACCCCTGAACTAGACTCAAGACAAATGCAAAGTGCATTATGCATTCCATACATCAATTTCACCTTGGTATTTGTCTCAGAAAACACTAAAGGTGTCACTGCCACCTGGCTTAACTCAGCTTCCAAGCCTTCTAATATGCTAACTGCAAGCTGCTGTCATTCTAATCCAAAAGACATCAAGAAACACACATTAACCCCACAAGCAAATGGAATCAAGCATGGGACAAAGTGAAAACCACCCAAGACTACATGAGCTCATGAAATTTGTACCAATGGTTAACTGAACAACATACAAACTCCACATAACTAAGCATCACCAATTGTTATTCAGATTCATGCACTTCTAAAGCTGCCAACTAGAATATACAAAGCCTGGACAATTGAATGACTGTAGTTATTCATATCAATGTTCAGTTGTCTTAGCATACTTTAAGAAGGAATGCAAAGAAAATGGAATAATTTGCATCAAGGCTCACTATGAACTATATTCTATCCTGTGGCAAACACACATTCAACTTAATAGATGATAAAAGAGTGAGGCATAGCTGACCTGTCAATAAGATGTATAACAATTCAAATACATGCTAAGTAAGAATTACAAAAATATGGGAATAATATCGAAATAAATGGGTAGAAACTTTGGTAACAAATTCAAACTTTCTAATTATGTACTACCAATGAAAAGAAGAAAACAAATTGTACAAAATCCTCTGCATTAAATTAATAGCAAGATTTTGTTTATGAATAGAGTGGAAACTGATTTACCTGACTGACATTACGTATGACGCAAAGCTGCACTTGGTGAAACACTGATCTCAACACCAAAATATTCAGGAGTAGGACCTTGTAGCTCATTGTATCATTGTACCTGACATGAAGCACATCTAATGATAACCTTTGTACTGTTCCTTAAGCCTTACTCCTCCTTCATCATCATCATCATCATCTTTCTGTTTAACGTCAGATTTTCCCATAATGCCTCATGAGGTGAGACGGTCGATGATACGCTTCCAACTCTATTGTCGGCGTTCATCATTTAAATTTGCAACATGAGTTTTACGCCCCGGATGCTCTTCCTGACAGGCAACCCCAGTTTTTGGCTGAGGGCCTAGCATAAGCTTCTAAAGTGCATTGATATTGGACATCTCTACCACTACTGTTGCAGAAATGAACCCGTGATGTGTGCATTAAAAATGAAAAACCTTATACAGCCTGCTTTTTACCATGTAGGCAAAAACAGCTTCTGAGAAAATTCTAAAAAAGTGAAATATCAAAAGTCCTTTCCCTTTCTTGCTTCCTGATAATAAGTCAAAGTTCCCATGAAAGTTCCATGGCATCTGTTCCTGACAACGAGGATCAAACATTTGCCTTCTGTCCAGGTGGTTTGTTACAGTGATTGGATGGCTCCACAGTCTTAAGAGAGGTATAAGAAATTAAATGTATATAATAAGATTGAGAAGATTTAACAAGACAAGGCCCCTGTACAGAGCAAGCAACTGGGAGGGAGAACAAATGGACGCAGACACCACAGGACCCCTAACTTCTTAGAATTTTAGCATGAGATGAGATATGAAATTTCCAGTTGAGGTTTCTAGTAAAGGATAGACCAAGAATGTTCATTATAGAAGAAGGAGACAGTTGAATGTCACTGAACAAAAGGAGAAAAGGGGATAGTTGTCTGGAAGGCCAGGTCGAGTAGATAGGTCAAGAAACTGGGTTTTGAGGCATTGAACAAAGGTTTGCTTTGCCCCATTCAGAAATTAAAGGATCAGAAGTTAGGCACTCTGTGGCATCCCTCCGTGAATCACTTAATTCCTGTAGAGTTAAAAGTCTAGTGAACAATGTTGATAAATGCAGGTTAGAGTCATCAGCGTAGGAGTGGATAGGGCATTGCATTAGAGAGAGAAGATCATTAATGAATAATAAAGAGTGGGTGATAGGGCAGAACCCTGGGGAACACTACTATTGATAGACTTGGGTAAGAACAATGGCCATCTACAGTAGCTGCAATAGAACGGTTAGAAAGGATAGGAAACTTGAGATGAAGGTGCAGAGAGAAGGATAGAAACCGAATGAGGGTAGTTTGGAAATTAAAGATTTGTGCCAGACACTATCAAAAGCTTTTGGTATGCCAAGGGCAACAGCAAAAGTTTCACCGAAACCCTTAAAGGAGGATGACCAAGATTCAGTTAGGAAAGCTAGAAGATCGCCAGTAGATCACCCTTTACGGAAACCGTACTGACGATCAGATAGAAGATTGTGAGCAAATAGATATGCTTAAAAATCTTCTAATTAAGAATAGATTCAAAAGCTTCAGAAGGGCAGGAAGTCAAAGCTATAGGACGGTAGTTTGAAGGATTAGAACAGTCACCCTTCTTAGGAACAGGTTGAATGTGAGCAAACTTCCAGCAAGAAGGAAAGGTGGAAGTAGATAGACAAAGACGGAAAAGTTTGACCAGGCAGGGTGCTAGCACAGCACAGTTTTTGAGAACAATAGGAGGGACTCCGTCAGGACCGTAACACCTACATTCTATAATCAAATTTTTCTACTAACACAAAGTTTGTATCTTATGTACGTACATAATTATTTTCCTAGCCTTTTGTGCATGGCTTGGATTTTGAAAATTTGTAATTGGTGCATATGTTAATAAGGGGAAAGAATGTATGCATCTGCACAGACAGAATAACTCTCTTCCTTGACCTTCACTTGTCTCAACATTTGACGAGGTGGAATGACTGTAGACATGCTGACTTTCCAAACGATGAAGCTGACATTGATTAATGGATTATGCAAGTAAGAGATTTAAATTATTCATCATCATGAAGCCACTCAATAACCATGCCTCAAAACTATTACAGTATGTGAAGACCCTTGTTGAGAAAGGCTTCTTTAGATCCTTCACTGTCTTGTCTGACAGGAGGGAAGCAGGACAGTGTCTTGAAAACTAAATCTTTGTCCATTCACAGCTATAAACAATGCCTTACATCGGTGCTCGGCACGTGCCATGAATGCCATGAACCAGGTTAATTATTTATTAGGAGACTTCATGGAAAGCCAAATCATTTTTATGCATCATGCAAAGCTTTTTGAAATTTTACCGTCAATGCCACACACATGACCAGATTATACTGTTTCTTCTAATAAACATTAAATACTAGCACTGCTCTCCATACGGAAAAGTAAAGTCTACATGGGTTCTAATCAGAAATCCTAACTCAAACAAGGGTTAAAAATAATGCATAAAAATAAAACCTTTATGAAGACAAAAGTAATATGTAAATAATAAAAGACTTATGAATTATCTATAATAGGAGAAAAGTATGTTTTGAAAATGATTTGTTTTAGTTCCCTGAGATGACATGACTTAGATTCACACAGGGCTGAGCAAGACAGCGGGTGAGCTAGAAGCAGGCACAGCTATTGCTACATCAACCTTGTGGACCTGCCTGTATGTCCGTGTCTACAATGGTTCCGCAGCCCCAAGGGAAACAAAGGTTAATCAATAATCCTCTCAAAGACGAAGTTAAATATTTCAGACATGAAACAACAGAGAGTTTGGAACATCAAGAACATTATTAACAAAGAGCCCTAAACTTTCTACTCTAAGAATGACAACAACAAATCCACTCAAGGACTCACCAACTTCTTTGATGTATTTGAAGGTGGTGATGACTATCCTGAAGGAGTTGTTGACTGGTGATGTCTTGCTTTTTGACTGGTGAAATGTCACCTCTATGTTGTTGGCAATAGTGGAGAAGACATCAGCATTGGAGCCAACTTCTGAGAACCTGAAGGGGAAATTTACATAGTATTACACACCACACAATTCCTTCCACATGCAAGCTCCGGCCCTTTGCAATGGTTGTGTTCTTGAACGGAGGAATGAAGTGTACATAAATGAGCAGTGAATATGACTTTCTTGAATGGAGGAATGAAGTGTACATAAATGAGCAGTGATAGACTTTCTGATGAGAATGAAGTGTCATAAATGAGCATGAATATGACTTTCTTGGATGGAGGAATGAAGTGTACATAAATGAGCAGTGAATATGACTTTCTTGAATGGAGGAATGAAGTGTACATAAATGAGCAGTGAATATGACTTTCTTGAATGGAGGAATGAAGTGTACATAAATGAGCAGTGAATATGACTTTCTTGAATGGAGGAATGAAGTGTACATAAATGAGCAGTGAATATGACTTTCTTGAATGGAGGAATGAAGTGTACATAAATGAGCAGTGAATATGACTTTCTTGGGAAAAAATTTGTAAAGTTCCTAGACCCACCTAATGCACTTGTAACTACATACAAATGGCCTATCATATGACTGAACATTATTTCATGCAAATATTGATGTCTCTGAATATATAACTGAGCCCGAAAGTTTCCATCACAACTCGCATGATCTCACTCAAGTTACCTACATACAGATAGACAGACACACATTGCTAGAAACTACGTATTAAATATTTTATTATTTTTTACTATTACAGCAAACTACCATTGTGCATCTGGTAAAAGGCTCCCTAAATAGATTTCATATATTTTCAATCTTTCTCTTTACAGTGCTGGCTATCTTGCTCCACTCTTCCTTCATCATCTCTTCCTGCAGTATCCTTTATTCAGCTCTCTAACCATAACTACTACTTTCCTATTTCTTTTAGGTCTTATCTTTATAGAAAAGTATTATTTTTACTTTTGCAGATATAAAGTAGTAGTCAAAGAGCCCTCCAGCTGCCCTTCTTAGCACACTCACATCCGTTAGCCTGTCTGTCTTGTACCAAACTATCTATTAGTGCTCTCTGTTCTCCATTATCACTTTACGCCTAGAATTTTTTTTTTTTATTTATTTTTATTTTTATACCTATCCCCCCATTATTCGGATCCTTGCATTACTCGGACCACTCCTTGGCCCAATTAGTCCTAATACGAGAGGTTTTACTGTATTGTATTTCTTCAGAGCTACTCTTGTTTCTTCACACACATCCAACAAGTACTCCCCACTTCAATTCATTCCTGGCACGCCCTAGAGTACCTTGAATAACAGAGTATTGACAACTCAATTTATGGGCGCCATCTTGCTGCCCGGGCCTCACCGTTCACTCTAGACCCGCGGAAGTTCTCAAGGCATGACCCCGCAGTATATCATGTTTTACATGTATAAATGATATACTGTTATCTTCGGAAATGTTTGTTCTATAAGATTATCACATAAAACACAGTAAAACACATTAAATAAGTGTCATTATGAGACTCTGAAGAAATATGCATGAACTTATTAAAATTCACTTAAACTCGTCATCATGTAAAACTTTGTGAGACAACATATGAGGCGCCGCGGCAGAAGGGTACTAACCGCCACCGCGGCCAAAAATGAGATTTTTACATCGACAGAGATCTGAATTCCCGCTCTACAGGATGGTGGAATTAGCATCCTTCTTCCGACATTTCCACAAGGTCGAAAGTCCTATTGTTTACAAAGTGATTTTCTGCTTCGATTACTTGGAACACGTGAAGGCAGGGAGCGCCGTGGCAGAAGGGACCTATCTCCACACGCGCTCAACCAGCCAATGGGAGATGAGACGCACTCCGTGACATCAGAGTGTTGAGCCAATGAGAGCGTCGGATCGCCACCACTGCCGCCTTCCTTCCCTCCCTCCCAACGCAGAGAAAGCAAAGAGTGCTTTCTCTGGATTTACGCATTACTTTCGCCATTATCATGGATTATTCCAGCAGTGACAATAGTAATAGTGCCAGTGAAAATCCTCCTGCGTTTGGCATTCCGTGAGGGCTACCTACTGAAGTCAGATTACGAGGCTGACAGCGAGAACCTCACCGAGGTCATACTGCAGAAGGGACGGGCAGCCTGGTCCCGTAAGGTGTTTGACCTCTCCGCCCCCCGCCTCCCCAAGCACTACAGTCGCCCCTTAGCCCTTAAAAAGGAAAAAGAGCGTGACCTTCAGTACCTCCTCGACCTCATGCCTGTCAACAAACAAACCTTCTAGAACTACATAATCGACGCACACACAGTTGGCCTAACCAAAAACGTCCCACCTGACGAGGACCCCGATGACCTAGACGAGCTGTTGGAGTACGAGTAAAGGCATGGAGGGTGGGGTGGGAGGGTTGAGGGAAAGGGAGAGGGGCGGGGAAAATGAAAGTGGAAGTCAAGACTCAGCTGTCTACGCATGGATGGGTGAATAGAAAGAAAAAAATCAGTAGCAATAATAATTTGTGATTAGATTTTTTTCTACATCAAATGAAATCTGAGTTCCTCAGCTTTTATTTTATATACAACACTTCATTCTAACTCAAACAGTTCTTGAGCTAATCATTCCCAAACATTCCCAATCTTTAACTGTGTTTTCTGACGAATATTGATTTTGTTGCATAGTACCCTTCTGCCGCGGTGCGCCTCATATAAGGTGGAACATATCAATAGAAGCGGAATTTTATTAGCTTTCCATTGATATATTTCGTTTTCTGATAAATGCAGTACTACCATGCATACATTCAATCATCATCAATCATTGGGGGCATACGCCGGGGGGCGCGTTGCCTCGCCCACCCTACGACGCCACTCACGGGGGTCACCACGCGCGAGTTCCCATGCAGGCTCCTTTCCCATACCAAGCAGCTCTCGACAAGAAACATCAACTTGCCCCAGCCACGAGCCTTGTGGGCGCCCCCTTGGCCTCCTCCACGCCGGATTGTCTCTTACAGATACAACCCGATGGGAAGGATCGGTTTCAGGGTAGCGTGCCACATGCCCATATAGCCCAAGTTGGCGCTGACGGACTATGCAGGTAATAGGCCTCGATTCAGTCTCACGGTGCAATCGCTGATTTGACACGTAATCATCCCAGCGATACCCCATGATTCTGCGAAGACACTTATTACCAAAGGCATTGATTCGTCTCTTCAAGTCACTATTTAGTGTCCATGTCTCACAACCATAGAGTAAGACAGGGATCACAAGCGATTTGAAGATCCGGATCTTTATCCTCCTGCACAGGTACCGACAACGCCAAATACCCCCGCTGAGCGAGTCCATAACACCGTGGGCTATGCCAATCCGCCGTAAGACTTCTTGACGTGACCCGCCGTCATTATGGACTGCGCTACCAAGGTATGTAAAACTTTCCAAGATCTCAATGTCCTCGCCACACACATGAACAGACTGTACTGCTTCATCTAGTAAGTCTCCAAACACCTGGACCTTGGTCTTGAGCCAGGAGACCTCAAGTCCCAAAGGCTTTGCCTCCTCGTGCAGCGCCTCGAGAGCCATCACCAGGACCTCCAGCGACTCAGCAAAGATTACTGCATCATCGGCAAAAACAAGATCAGTGATCTTGGTGTTGCCGACGGATGCTTCACAATCACTTTGATCTACAACCTTGTCCAATACCCAGTCCATACAAGCGTGGAAAAGTGATGGGGCAAGGACGCACCCTTGCCTCACTCCTGTATTCACAGGAAAGAAGCCGGATACACCTGCCCCACACTTCACAGCACTCTCAGTCCCAGAATACATTAGCGTTAACTAAATAAATCGCCTTAGACAGGTAAGGCGCTCAATTCGCCTTACCTCTAAGGCACTTCTCAGCATCTCCCCCCAGACAAAGAGCAGCTCCCAAGTTACTATACGAAGCTTACCTTGGCTTTCCTTTCCTCACTCCACACAGCTCCTGAGTCTTCTTACTCCTTAAATAATCTCCAGGAAGGAGACTTAGAATCTTTGAAATGGTTGATGTCCCAAAAGTGCTGATCTGTAAGATAAAACACATACTTTTCATACTTCTTTTGTAACACATTCTTTGTAACACTTTTTCCTCACAGTTGATACAAATAGATACATACTTCTACCATATATATATATATATATATATATATATATATATATATATATATATATAATATATATAATATATATATATATATATATATATATATTAGAATTTTACTGTTGAAGAAATTGAACTTTCGTGAAAGCTTGGTTGAAATTGGGACAGAAATGGCAAAGCCTTGGCTGTATGAACAGACAGACAAACATTTGGTGAATTTAGTAAAATATTAGTATATTATCTAGTTTCTGTAAGACAAATAAACTGGATTTCTTATCCTGTATTTCTCCATGTTCCTAGAAATGGAATACAAGCCAACTGTAATACATATTTAGAGCACCTGACAAAGAGAAAACACAAGCTCCTGGTGTTCTACCTTGAGGTGGTCCCCGTCACACTCCCAGGCATGAGTCATCTTGTTGAGTGTTGCTGCAATGCTCATGTTTTCAATCACAGCAGCCATGCCAAAGTTCTCTTGTGTTTTTATAGTTACCTGTGAAGATATTAACATCATCATTACCAACAATAATGAGAGCACCACAACATTCACTTCAGCTAGAATGGATGAATACTTCAAAGAAATACTGTACAGCATGATGGTGTTAGACTAGCATTCGCTTAACAAGAATTCTGTGATATATGATTGATGAGTCTGCATCCTTATTCGCTGTATAACCAATACTGGCCCAATGATCAAGTACGGCCACATTTGCTTGATACAGTAAAACCTCTCATATTCGGACTAATTGGGCCAAGGAGTGGTCCGAGTAATGCAAGGATCCGAATAATGGGGGGATTATATATGGGGGGATATGTATATAATAAAAATAAAAAATAAAATAAAAAAAATAAATAAAAAATTCTAGGTGTAGTATATATAGCTAGGAAATTTCGACCCCCCCCCCCCCAAAAAAAAAAAAAAAATTCTAGATGTATAATTTATATACTGTAGCTAGGAAATTTCGACCCCTAAAAAGAGAAGAAAAAAACCCCCATCTAGGTGTATATATTAGCTAGGAAATTTCGACCCCTAAAAAAAAAAAAAAAAAAATAGGAGGAGGAGGTCCGAATAATGTCAAAGTCTGAATAATGAAGGTCCGAATACGAGAGGTTTTACTGTATTTTTCAATATTTTTGTAATGTACCTAACTTTTGAATCATTTAATACGGCACTATCTTTCTATTGTTGTTTATCTGAGCATCCATCCTTGGTAGAAAGTAATACATGTCATCTGTGACATGCCCAGTTGAGAAGTTGAGAGGAGATTATTAGATTGGAAGCAAGCAATGGAGAGAAGAGGTCTGAAGGTGAATATAGCCAAGACGAAGATGATGGTAACAGGCAAGAAAATAGAGCAAAATATACAAGTGGAAAAGTTCCCCTGTGGAATGTGCAGAAGTGGAGTGGGAGTAAACTCTATCCTTTGAAAAGAATGTGACAAGTAGTGCCATAAAACAATTTTTGGGACTAAGAAACCTGAATAGGGTGGTAGATTTCTCCTGTCCAGCGTGTCCAAGAAGAATCAACGTAGTGGGATCATCAGAAGAGAAAAAGGGAGAAACTATAGAAGTGAATGATGATGTAATAGAAGAAGTGAAACTGTTTTCCTATATTGGTGACATGTTAGATAGCGAAGGTGGAGTGGAGAGAGCAGTAGGAACACGGGTAGCAACTACACGGATGAAGTGCCGAGAGATAGCGGGACTGCTGATAGACAAGAGTATTCGACTGAAAAACAGAGGAAGAGTATTTGAAGCATGTATTATGATCAGTATTATTGTATGGTTCTGAGACATGGTTTTTGACAAAGCAGTTCGAGGATGTATTGGTTGGTTATGATAGGAGAATGTTGAGATATATGGCTGGGATCACATGGAGAGATGAAGTGTCCGGTGAAGAGGTGGCAA
The DNA here is from genome assembly GCA_016584305.1 of Chionoecetes opilio. Classification (NCBI taxonomy): domain Eukaryota; kingdom Metazoa; phylum Arthropoda; class Malacostraca; order Decapoda; family Majidae; genus Chionoecetes; species Chionoecetes opilio. The sequence continues at coordinate 329,849 of JACEEZ010022635.1, forward strand.
GAAGATGTGAATTGAAGAGGCTGAGTACAGTGCTGAGAGTGAGGAGATTGAGATGGTTTGGGCACGTGAAGAGGAGAGAAGGTGGTGAGGCATTGGGGAGAGCTGTTGGAGTGGAAGTGCCAGGTTGCCGTCCACTGAGCAGGCCAAGGAAGACATGGAGGCAGTGTGTTGAAGAGGATCTGGCAGCATTGGGTATTGAAGAAGTTGAGGCAACAGATAGAGATAGATGGAAGCATATGAGGGCCTCCGCATCGAAAAGGGGTCAAGCGACACCACGGCCGTTTTGCTGATTTCACCATATAGCACTATTTACGCCCTTCCTCTATCAGTTGGAAGTGGAGAAGACCCCCTTACCACACTGGCAATAGGGTTGAAAGTCGTATTCAGTACAACATTGCTGTATCCGAAAGGGCGTCAGGTGCCTTGGCTCCGGCATTTGTCCACATCGAAAGTGTATCATCTCCTGTTCAGTGAGTGAGGCTGGTTGTGGGAGGGCTAGTGGTGGTGGGGTTTAAGCGGGGTAGGGAGTTTAGCCAATCAGCGCGCGCTAGGCGCGTGACGTTCTGTGCTTCGTGCTTGACGTGGCGCGCTGTGAGTGGCCTGGAGCCGCTCGCCATCTTTGTATCCCTTTAGTTGTGTTTACAGAAATTGCTATTGCTATTATTATTATTATTACTGTATTATTATTATGCTGTTTTGCTCAACGTCATTAATTTTCTACTATTAGTACCAATATTAATATTGGTATTAATGTTATAATATGTGACAGGAGAAGCATTCAGAGTTCAGCAAAAGTGAACATTATGCAACTGTAATAAACATAATATCGAGTATATTATTATATATTATTTTTCAACATTTCCAATATTTTTCAATAAATTCATAATCGTCAAGTGACGAGCTACATTTTGATACCAAAATGAGCACTGTACATCAATTAGAAACGAAGTTACAGTTGCCACCACTTTGTTGAACTTTGACCGCTCCTCCTGTAAAATTTAATTTTTGGCGCTTAACCCCCTTTCAATGCGGAGGCCCTCATATCATCAACCGCCTAACCTCATAAGATATTATGGGAAAATCTGACTTTAAGCAGAAAGATGATGATGATACATAAGCCAAACAGATAAATTAATGAGTTTCTCTGCCTTTACCGTGCAATCGTGGATGTCGCGGCCTGGGGGGGGCAGCTCGCTCCCTGGTGGGTTCCCAAAGGTGAGTATGGCAGCCTTCCATGGCCGGATGTATATTGAGCCTGAGTCTTTGTGTTCACACAGCTTGAAGGAGTCAAGGTTGTCTGCCCCCAAAAAAATTACATTGGGAAGTTCATGTTTAATACTGAATACTGACTATATTTCAGATATCTAAACCTGTCATCCATAACTACACCCCTGTCAACCATAACTACACCCCCCTGTCAACCATAACTACACCCCCCTGTCAACCATAACTACACCCCCGTCAACCATAACTACACCCCCCTGTCAACCATAACTACACACCCCTGTCAACCATAACTACACCCCCCTGTCAACTATAACTACACCCCCCTGTCAACCATAACTACACCCCCCCTGTCAACCATAACTACACACCCCTGTCAACCATAACTACACACCCCTGTCAACCATAACTACACCCCCCTGTCAACCATAACTACACCCCCCTGTCAACCATAACTACACCCCCCTGTCAACCATAACTACACCACCCTGTCAACCATAACTACCCCCCTGTCAACCATAACTACATCCCCCTGTCAACCATAACTACACCCCCCTGTCAACCATAACTACACCCCCCTGTCAACCATAACTACACCCCCTGTCAACCATAACTACACCCCCCTGTCAACCATAACTACACCCCCTGTCAACCATAACTACACACCCCTGTCAACCATAACTACACCCCCCTGTCAACCATAACTACACCCCCCTGTCAACCATAACTACACACCCCTGTCAACCATAACTACACACCCCTGTCAACCATAACTACACACCCCTGTCAACCATAACTACCCCCCTGTCAACCATAACTACACACCCCTGCCATTCATATTCATAACTACACCCCCCTGCTTTCCCATAACTACACCCCCGTGTCATCCACAGTTGGGTGACAGGACTAACTCATGGATCCTTGGCAGAACTGTGAATATGACTCACAGGAAGGGACAACCAGAAATGCATGAAACCAAAGAGTGAATAAAATACATATTTAAAAGATTATTATATTACACACAAACATTCCCTACCTAACACTATAGTCGCCACCTGCACTAATGTCGCCAGGCGCCATATATTACAAATAATAGCATCGCTACTGATTTTTACGTGCCACTGAAGATGGTACACAGTAGTTTATATATCATGACTGTATAATCTACCCTGTTTCAGTGTTGTTTTATGCTTTGTATCTGCAAGTATATACGGTTTTAAATTTCGCTACTCGTTTTTTTTTCGGGCGACGACGACGGCGGGATGACACTAAGAACATAAACACTAGCTGGCGATCTTAAGGCGTTTTCTGCGGGGGATTTTCGGTTGCAAACGGTCACAACAACAACAACAAATGATTGCGGGTCGGGCCAATCATCTTCCCTGGATGGTTGAACAGGGATCAAAATTTGAGCAGCCGAAAATTTTTCGGTTGCAATCAGGATCCCCACAGAAAACGCTTTTAGTGTAGGTCGCCACTCGGTTGATATTTTGGTAATTTGTTCATTTATAGCCATAATATGACACAGACTCTCCAGATAGCCCCTTTTAACATTCCTGAAATCATGGATGTAGAAATGTAAGTATAAAAGCCACCAGACGTCTGTAAATAGAAAAAAACGTTGTCTTGGTGACTTTAGTATTGTCTACGGTAAAAATGAGGGTAGCTACCTGGTATTCTCGTTTACCGAAATTCTCGTCCTGACACAAACCGAGAACTCTCGCTGACAGTGGAGCACTCGCCAACGTGGAAATTTTCGCCGACAGTTCCACTTGTAATAGATGAAAAGGAAGAATAAAAGGTATTTTCATTATTGGACACAACATTTTTCGTAGACCTTATTATTCTTTATTTAGTTTTGATGTGTTTAGAATTGATTTAGCGCTTAGTTTTTGGTGGAAATGAAGGTAAAATTTCGGTAGTGGGCATTCACCGATTTCGAGGCCAAAACTTAGTTTTTCCTTAATAGTTTTGATGTGAATTAAATTAATCTGGCACTCATTTTTGCCGGATTTTTGTTTTTACAGGTGTGGGGGGGATGCCCACCCCCGCCCCTCCCCGCAAACCTTGCTCCGATTCACACTGCCATGGTATTAATAATTATTGATAATTATTAATTAATTATTAATAAGGGAAATTATAAACAATTTCCCTTTTTTCTTGATTTCATCAGTTACTAAATCAAACTTCACCTCTAACCTAACCTAATCTGATTTAACCTAACTTAACCATTTCTAGATGAAATATCGGTATATTTTCGGTAGTACATGTAACGCCATTATTATTTAATTGCGCCATGGGACATGGGGTTCAAAATACTCTGAATGCAGAAATCTACACGATGATGTAAGTAAAAATCCTAGGACTTTTGAAAGCCCATTACCGAAATAATACCGAACTGAATATATATTTTTATACCGCCCCATCCTCCCCCCTAAGTTTATAAGTAAGTATATCATTTCTACAAGTAACGGTTAGGTTAAGTTAAGTATGCAGAAACACAGGTAAAACTTGATTAGATATATATATTGGGTACTACAATATCAAGATCAATAACTGGAACTGTCGTAGAAAGTAGGAACACTCATCGACGTAAAAAGTTGGAGTTCTCGCCGACGGGGACGAGCTATCAGGTAGACACAGAAGGCCTACGGTAGGTACCTACCATAACACGAAAATTAGAAAACCCTTATTACTTCTTTCCTATTTACCTAAAACACTAGAGTATTCGACACATATTTCAAGCAGGAGGCATATGAGGAAAAAAATGGAATACGTGACATGAAGTGATGGTTGGCAAAAGTTTTACCAGAAAAAACAAAACTACCATTCCAACATCTACTTTACCCTTGACTTACATGTATTACCCTTGACTTACATGTATCGTATTCCGCCTGTGACTTGACGGCGTGGACACACACACACACGTACACAAATATGACAGACAACACCGCCTCCATCGTGATTACAAGGCTTAAGGCACACTAAAGATGAGTCAGTTTCCTCAAGACTGAAGTAATCCCGAGAAGCATTTAGCAACAATTCTTGATCTTGATCTTGATATTAGAGGTTGCTTTACTTCAAAAAGAAATTTCATAGGTAAAGGTAAAGGTGTATATTCATAGGCCAGCCATTAATTAAATCGGCTGCTCCTGTAGAAAAAAGAGAAGAGAATATATATACAACGGTTACAACCTACCAAAACAAATGGGAAAAAACCCAAGCAAAACTACATACAAGCATAACTTGCCATGGACACAGCTCACAAATACCTTGATTTCCTGCTTTCATTTCTGGATAAATGTCCCTCCAGCTGATTATATCAGTATTAATGTGGAGGATGCATTACTTAAAAGTTTATAACTTAATACAAAGACAATAAAACTACGGTAAACAGACACGCTGCCTTGATAAGATGATGGACCATTGATGGTGCGTAAAGCCCCGTTCATATCTCCACGACTCGCGTCGGCGACCGGTCACGACTTGCTGAGTCATGCAGTCGGTGCCGACTGCAGCCGATTTTGGGGGGCTGAAGCTCCAAAATCGGCGTGGTTGGCTCGGGTTGCCGTAGTTAGGCTACTAGTCGGCGACTAGTTCGCGATAGTCGCGGAGAGTCGCGGACTAAAACGAATTTAACCGCCAATATTGGATTGCCGTCATGCGACGACAGTCGCCGACAGTCGGTGGCCGTCATGCGGCGCCTGTTCCCAGCCGTGCTGCGACTGACACCGGATATAGCAAGCTCCTCCACCGACTGTAGTCGGCGCGGTTAGTCGACGGTTTGCCGTAGTTAGGCGACTAATCGGCGACTAGTCCGCAATTATCGGCGATAATCGCGGACTAAAACTAATTTAACCACCAATATTGGGTTGCCGTCATATATGACGACAGTTGCCGACAGTCGCAGCACGACGGCAACCACGGTTGCGGTCATGGTGCAACTGTTCCCAGCCGTGCTGCGACTGACGCCGAGTGGTTGTAGATGTGGGCAGCGCTCTGGCCCATCCCCTACACCACCTTTCAACCTTCGCTTGTGTAGTGAAGTACGCCACCGATGTCGGTCACACTGTTGTCCACACACTTGCCCACCTTGACTAGGCCACAAATACTTATGTGCCTCCTAATGTTATTAATTGAACACGATAACTACGACATGGTGATAACAATCGCCAAGGCACTAAAGATACTGCGGAAGCACTATAGCGCTAAAGATACTGCACTAAAGTTACTGCTCTATTTATAGTGGATAAAGATGACGATAATATTAATAATAATATCAATAAATATTTCAAAACATTTTCTTTTCTTTTCTCTCTCTCTCTCTCTCTCTCCTCTCTCTCTCTCTCTCTCTCTCTCTCTCTCTCTCTCCCAAAAGTGTTTTTCTTACTTAGAAGCGCATATTGATTTGCCCCCACAAGACAAAAAATACGAAAATTTAAGCCAGATTTACTACTATTGATAAACTATCTAAATTTCTCTATCAAAACTTCTGCAACATTCGCGGTCTTCGATCTATCTTCCAATCTGTGGAATAATATTATCACCTCTCCTCCACTAAACCTCATCTTCTATTCCTCACTGATATCCATGTATCTGTGAGCACAGACAGCACTCCCTTTTCTGTTTCCTCTTACCTACTCTATTCTCATTTTTAATTCAAAGCTGGCTGTTGCGTATATGTACGCAACGACATCACTTGCTCTCGTGCCCACGGTCTTGAATCTTGAATCTTGGTCAATGGACGGACCTAACCTAACCTAACCTAACCTAACCTTACCTAACCTAACCTATTGTAAGGCTTTGTTCAGTAGGACCGCCCACCCCTCTCCCGTCAATGGACGGCTTTATTTTTTTATTATTATTATTTTTTTTTATCATTTTACGGTACGAGAGAGGGGATCCTTTTTTCTTTTTTTTTTAGTTTTTTGTCTAAAGAAAACAGTCTATAAGTCAATCTGTCAGAGAAAAGTGATTTGAGGAAAGGATGACAGTAGCGCTCAAAACAATAATTATATTACCTCTTGCTCTTTCTCTCTTCGTCACACGTCGATAATAAGCATCCCCCGATTTCCCCTTCATCCGGTCAACTCAACCATGTATGTACCACCCACCCAGGGCTGCCCAACGTACTTCTTCTTCCTCCTATTTTTTTTTCTTTAGTGCAATGAAAAAAAAAAAGAAGGAAAAACGAAGCCAATATCCATCTGGAATATAATATTGCGAGCGGTCTATCTTATTCACTGTTGTCCTCTAAACCCCGGCCTCTGTTGTTACCAATGGTGGCGTGATTCTAATTCAGTAACTGGCTACCTTTTTACACAACGCCATCTTGATTTGAGGTTATTAGCACGGACACCTCAAGGCCAGGCAGTGGGACTTGGAAATTTACCAGGTGAGGACGTGGTATTGATATCTTCCAAGATTTGATACATTGTTTTTCAACCTTTTAAGCGATTTTCTCTATTCATTATCTGTCTTTTTTTTCGTGTGTCTGTGTCATCGCCGTGGATTTACTAGTCTCGTGAGTATGTTTTCCCAGTCCTTTTCTCTGCCTGTCTAGAGTGATTTAGGTGTCGCTTGTTTTCGAGTGAAAACTATTTTTTTTTTTTGTGTGTGTGAGGGGAGGGGGTGTTTTCTTTATGATTGCTTCATTTTCTTACTGCCTCTATGTATATTTTTATTTCAGTTTTCTTTTATTGTTCTCCATCTACACTAACTGGTTCTGTGGAAACAGTGATTAATCTTCCTGCTTGTTGTTTGGAGACTTCAAGAACTCAAGTCTTCATTATTATCTTTTTTCCATGATTCATAACGGGTATTCATATCTGGTAATTATTTGTTAAGTTTTTAAGTAAGAATTGATAATACCCGTTAATTCTAGCCTGTCATTATTACCCTGGGTGATTACTTTTCCCCGTTACACAGCATTGAGATTGGGAGACTAAGGGCTTACTGCAGACATAACACACACATACACCCTTACACATCACCATGGTTTTATTTCGATAAAATTTATACATTTTCTATCTCACCATCGTCTTCTCTTCCATCACCACTGTGTTATTTTTAGTATATACTGTGTTTATGTATTTATTTATTTATTATTATTATTTTTTTTTCTTGAAAAATGTCTCTGATATGAGGTCATTTTATAATACATTTCCTCTTTCTCCTCTTCAACCGGGTATTACTATCCACCTCATATTACATGTGGTTGAAAAACTCTACTTTTAAATCGTCATTTCACTATCCTCCATCCAAGTGTCTTATATAATTTTTTTTTTTCTACACATGATTTGGAAGGATTGAAGAATACTCCGAACTTCGGTGACTCTGGTGGCGAATATACATGTTCCTACTACGCCAC
>JACEEZ010022635.1:342442-344942 GCA_016584305.1 Chionoecetes opilio
CACACATTCACGAGTCATGACTTGAAAGTCAAGCTAGATAATTGTAGTTTCGGAGACGGGACAATATGACCTTATGCAGTATCTCGTTTCCTGTATGTCATCATATGTCACAACTACATGAACACACACTAACACACACACACACACACACACACACACACACACACACACACACACACACACACTTATTTTATTTTTGTTATATGCTTACTAAACCCTAGCCAATCATCTTCCCCACTTAAAAAAACAAAAAAATACTAAAACTCCTGAAATCCTTAAAATAAAGCATCAAAACTTAAGAGTGTGTGTGTGTGTGTGTGTGTGTGTGTTGTCATCTATTTCAATACAATATTTGAATTTTTGTATACATATACAAAATACATATACATATACATATACATACAAATACAAAACATATACATAAATACAAAATAAATACAAATATTTAAATAATTATATGAGTATTTAAATACATTGTATTTAAATACTCATAATATAAAAATGTAAATACTTTTTTATCAGTTAATTTGGTCATAAACCCGCCCAACTACCTGGCAACTGATGTTACAGTGAACCAGTGTCTCCATTTGCAAGGAAATGTCCTTCTTTTAAGGAAATTTAGGCCTGAGAAGGAAATTTCTAAGGAAACTTAAAATCTAAGGAAATCCTAAGGAAATCCATTTTTTTTCGGACATGTTAAAATTTGTGTGTATTTGAAATGTATTTACAAATGTATCTAAATACAGTTGATGTATTTAGTATTTAGTATTTAAATACATTCATAAAATGTATTTAGTATTTAAATTAATTTCTCCCATGTATTTAGTATTTAGTATTTAAATACATTCAATGTATTTAGTGCCCAGGTCTGATCATGATGTAACGTGATATTAGAGGATTCAAAACGTTATATATACCTAATGAATACGTGGATACATATGTTAAAGATACGTAAGTATTACGTTAACCCTTTCACGCACGAAAAGTTTATTAAGGTTTTCCGTCCACTGCAACATCAATTTGGGGCTCTCTAAGTTGCCCCGCGGAATGGCCTGACTGTGCGGTGAATGTTTTGTTTATGTTATCAATTTCAACCACGATTATTCTTTTTTCCTGGCATTATTATATATCGTTGGTTTCGCAAGAGATTATTCTGCCTTATGAAAGACAAAAATAACAAGAAATGCAAATAAATAGCGGAGTTTAACGACTTCAAAAAACATTGAGTAAAGAGAAATAAGAAATACTTACGTTCACCACTTCGTAGCTCGATACTTCCTGAGTCGACTTTTTATGGTTTATATGCCAATAAAAGCGGACTTTTGTGAGAATTCCAACGCTACCATTATAATTTTCATATGGCCAGTAGATTTTGAGAAAATGGAGGAAAACTGAAACACATATTGGAAGACGGATGGCTAAGAAGGCGGGCTAACACGCTGCCTGCTGAGAGTGAACAGAGACACGGGCCCTTATCACTTCAAATCCATTCGTACGAGCGTGTTGACAAGTAGTATATTTTATAGGCCTAGCTTGGATCTTTTTTACGCAGAAAGTTTTGACGCGATTCTGATAAATACTTTATTTTTGGCGAATTTTTTAATGTTTTTTGACGCAATTCGCGTCAAAAGCTAAGATGTACACGGGCCCGTTTTGACGCGATCGCGTCACCGTGCGTGAAAGGGTTAATATGACATAAACCGTTATCCACGTGAATTCCAATCGGAGTTATGGTGAAAATCAGGTGACTTATATCAGGTAGATCTATATACACGAACTAACGTACAAACTACGTAGAGCATTCACGTGACAAAATCACCTTTTTAGCACGTTTATAGGACCTTTATTTTTTATTTTTTATTTACGATTTTGTGACGGAAATACATATGGTTCACATTCAAAATACGGTTGCTTGGATGAAGAAATTTAATTTGAAGTAAAGAGTAAATTTCAGGTTATTATGCATGTATTGTTTCTTATTATAGTCTATGTAGAAACGTTTTCTATTAGGTTCATATTAGAGAAAATGTTAATTAATACGGTATACTATTATAAGTTCTAGTAAATCAAATTGTATTATTTGTTATGCTTATTATATAATCAAATGTAATGATTTCAAGCTTTTAAACGGTAAATTTAAAATATATTCAAAACTATAATCAATAAAAAAAGTCACATACATGATATTATGGGATATTGGGACTACTTAGATTTTCATTTTTAGGATTCAAAAATATCTGAAGGACTATATATTTTCACATTGACACGCGGATCATTAAGTAAAAGCCAACCTACTGTGGCAAGACATAATGATCACCTCATAAACAGGGCGGGCACTAGTGAGGAGTCTTTACTGGTGGGCTGGTGCACGCTTTGCACAAATTACTCGCTGTATAATTATTACACAACTATACATCTTCCAACTCAAAGGAGCTGTATAGCAAGAACTGTTGCAGAAAGGTAGGCTAATATGGTACGTACCAGGAAGGTTGTGGCAATG
>JACEEZ010022635.1:347442-355712 GCA_016584305.1 Chionoecetes opilio
AGGGGACAAGTTGGACAAGGGACAAGATGACTTGTGTTTTTATGACTTGGGACGCAAATGTCTTGTGGGTCAAATGACTGCATTCACACTCGCCTCAGTATTATATGACATGTAACCGTTCTTGGTCTCGGTGTTGTTAAGGCCTGCGAGGAATCCAGGCTGGATCATAAATTAAAAGCACTGTATAAGACGGGTGAGGCTATCACACTTACAGGCGTGGGAGGACATGTAATCTTCATGAAAGCGAAGCGCAGGTGACAACGTGTTGTGAGGGGTTTCATCCTGCTGGTCTCCACGTGCTCGAATTCCCGGCCAGCAAATGTACACATGCAGACGATGCGCACACTGACAAGAGACGCCATCTGTTGTAACTGGTTGGGTTTTTTGTGTGTTTTTTTTACAGCTTGGCTTTCTTGCAGCTTTCACGTCTTTCCTTGAATAGCGATTGGCTCTGAACGATAATTTAAGTAACCCTCCTTCTCCTACACCCGGCCACCAGTCACCTATCTCCTCGCGACAATTGTCATCGGGACAGTCACCTCCTCGCTACGACACTTTCTCCTCGATCCACCTTTTTTTTTTTAGCCACCTCTCTATAATGGACCCGTTTACTCACACCTAAAACACGGAGTATTATGAAGCTTTGGGTGCAATATAGGCTACATATCACTGTACTCATATTCTTTTTGCTGAGAAATGCACCATAAATGAAATATATGGCCTTTTTGGGGCCAAAATATCACAACACGGCGGAACGCGCTGTCATTGGTTGTGACGTAGTAACTGCAAACTCAGATCTCGCCTGATCAGCTGATCGGCTTGTTTTGGCTCAGCAAACCGCAAATTATAGTTTTATTTTACTAACCTAACTAACCTTACTAACTTGCATTACCCCTACTACCGCAAGATGACCAGTAATCCTCCTTCAAGTGATGTAGTAGGTATTCACTGTGTTTGTGAATATGTAAGTTGTAGTTTATAAGGAAAAAGTGGATAGACAGAGCGAAGTGGCCCGTGACACCAGACAAGTGATGACTTCTGGGATCGGCATTCCTTATAGGGAGCTTAAATGAACCTGCAATGACATGTACAGCTAGACAGATAGACGAACTCATAGAGGAACAGGTAGAAATGTATGGTTAGTAAAGGTTGTAGTGGTGAGTAGAGTGACGAAGGGTGTGTTTTGCTTATGTGGGAAAGAAAGCCATACATTTCTACCTGTTCCTCTATGAGTTCGTCTATCTGTCTAGCTTTACATGTCATTGCAGGTTCATTTAAGCTCCCTATAAGGAATGCCGATCCCAGAAGTCATCACTTGTCAGGTGTCACGGGCCACTTATCTCTGTCTATCCACTTTTTCCTTATAAACTACAACTTACATATTCACAAACACAGTGAATACCTACTACATCACTTGAAGGAGGATTACTGGTCATCTTGCGGTAGTAGGGGTAATGCAAGTTGGTGTATTAGTAGGTAGTACATAATAGTAGCGGCCGCTTGACAGCTGTTTTGCTCTGTTGTCTAAGCTAGTGACGTCACAACATGGCGCCAGTCGTTTTAGAGCGTATACATTTTCCTGTACTTAAATTGGCTGTATCATCAAAAATACTGTTCACATAGAAAAATCAACATCACTGCCCAACTATATGAGGCTTGAAGATGTCAAATCAATCCTTACCTCAAGTAGAGTAAACGGGTCCATTACCATCCGGTCAAGCACCTCTTGATAATTACCCCTGATTTCTCCTCAGTAAATATGTCGCTGGTGGCGGGCTCTCCTCTCTCATACTTAGATTCAAAGGTGTAATTTTCATGTATAAAAAGAAGTTTTATTGAAACTAAATTAATTGTGAGTGTAAAGTTTCGATTAAATGAAGGTAGTTCGCCAGAATAAAATCTAATTGGCAGCGAGCGAAGCGAGCTGCTTCTTACCATAAGACCCGTGGAACCAAGTTTAAGTCAAAAAGTGTATAACTACTCCTAAATATTGTCGGATTGAGCTGAAATTTGACATGCAAGTAGTGCTGTCAAAATAAATGGGGGTCTGTGCAACAAACGTTTTGCGTAGAACAACCTCTTAATGAAAAATTAGCGTAATGAGATGATTGGCTAGAACGTGGCTCGCTGCCACGTTCCAGCCGTAAGAACTGAGCCAAAAGCGAAGGGGCCAGAGACTGGACGCCTATACTTGATATAATTTTATTCTATTCGAATCAAGAAAGTATCACCACAGCCGAATACCTCACAATTTTTTATTTGTTCCCCCAGACACAGGTGGCTGACGGTGGCGGTAGACTCCCTTCCGCTCTCGTATTTATCATATAAAAGATGGAATATAGATTTTCTTGTTGTTTTCAATATATTAGTTTTGCACAACTTTTGTTATATTTTCCCCCCTGACCTAGTAATAAGGCTACATGGAAGTAGTGATCTAAAAAAAATATATATATATATATATATTACAGTACAACGTTTTTTTAATTTTTTTGTACAAATAGGTAAGATAAGAACACACACACACACACATACACACACACACACACACACACACACACACACACACACACACACACACACATACACCTCACTACGATGACTTTCCAAAAAATTTCATTCATTCAGTGCTGAGACAAGCTTGACGTCACTATGAGAGAGAGAGAGAGAGAGAGAGAGAGAGAGAGAGAGAGTAATACAGAAAGAGGAAGGAAGGGTAGGTAATAAGGAGCTAATGTGAGGGAAGGAAGCGAAGATGGAGAGAGAGAGAGAGAGAGAGAGAGGAGAGGAGAGAGAGAGAGAGAGAGAGAGAGGAGAGAAGAGAGAGAGAGGAGAGAGAAGAGAGAGAGAGAGAGAGAGAGAGAGAGAGAGCATGATTAAGGAACAGGAGGTAAAAAAGCGTGAAGGGGATGGAAGGAGGAAGAATGGGGACGTGGAAGGGAGGGAGGGAGGAGGAGGGAGGGAGGAGGAGGGAGGAAGGAAAGAGGAAGAGGAGGGAGGGAGGAGGGAGGGAGGGAGGGAGGGAGGAGGGAGGAGGGAGGAGGGAGGGGGGAAGGGAGGGAGGGATGCATAAAGGGGGGATGTTTAAAAGCTTCACAACTTTCTCTTTGAGTGTCATCAGTGGGAAACAGGAAGTAAAGTACCGTTAGAGGTCAAGAGGTCTCTGGAGTACACCACATGACCCATTCAGCTGCAGTAGTGACTCATTCATTAAATGCATAGTACAATGCAGGAGTACACACCCATTCATAAAAGCGTGGGAACCAGGAAGTACAGTTCCGTTAGGGGTCAAGAGATCCCTGTGGGAATCAGGAAGTAAAATACCGTAAGAGCGTGGGAACCAGGAAGTAAAATACCGTTAGAGGTCAAGAGGTCAAATAAAAAATACCGTTAGAGGTCAATGAACCCGGAAGTAAGGGGTCAGAGGTCAAATAGCTCCGACTGGCTCATCGTACTCTACTGGCCTTCAGCCCACCAAACACAGACTCTCCAGATAGCCCCTTCTAACTTTCCTGAAATCATGGATGTAGAAATGTATGTATTCCCCCCACCCATTCACTCACCCATTACCCATCACCCCCCACCCATTCACTCACCCATTACCCATCACCACACACCCATTCACTCACCCATTACCCATCACCCCCCACCTATTCCCTCACAAATCACCCATCACCCCCCACCCATTCACTCACCCATCACCCCACCCATTCACTGACCCATTACCCATCACCCTACATCAAGGTTTCCTCTATTCTCGCAACCCACATTTTTTTTTTTCACAATTCTCGCTAATAGGCTGCAAAAAAAAAGAAGAAAAAAAAGTAATCGGATCATCTCATAAGTGGGCTTAAAACCTTCCCCTGGTCGAGCTGGTTCCAAAACTGTGACATATGATGGGATTCCGCCACGGGGGGCGGCACCTATCGCGGACAGACAGACAGACAGACAGACACACACAAACACACACTTTCGCTTATATTATTATAGATTATACGTTTATCTGTCCTCCTCCTCGTGATTCTGGCTTCTTATCACTTCTGGTATGTAGGTCGTTGACCCTATACTTTATGCTGACAACTAGGCATTTGTCCTGTGATCGAGCTATCATAGTGCAAGGTGTTCAACTGTTCATGGGTCTCACGGTGAAACAGAGGAGGAAAGATAAACGTATAATGGACCAATTTACTCTACTTGAGGTAAGGATTGATTTGACATCTTCAAGCCTCATATAGTTGGGCAGTGATGTTGATTTTTCTATGTGAACAGTATTTTTGATGATACAGCCAATTTAAGTGCAGGAAAATGTATACGCTCTAAAACGACTGGCGCCATGTTGTGACGTAGCTTAGACAACAGAGCAAAACAGCTGTCAAGCGGCCGCTACTATTATGTACTACCTACTAATACACCAACTTGCATTACCCCTACTACCGCAAGATGACCAGTAATCCTCCTTCAAGTGATGTAGTAGGTATTCACTGTGTTTGTGAATATGTAAGTTGTAGTTTATAAGGAAAAAGTGGATAGACAGAGATAAGTGGCCCGTGACACCTGACAAGTGACGACTTCTGGGATCGGCATTCCTTATAGGGAGCTTAAATGAACCTGCAATGACATGTAAAGCTAGACAGATAGACGAACTCATAGAGGAACAGGTAGAAATGTATGGTTAGTAAAGGTTGTAGTGGTGAGTAGAGTGACGAAGGGTGTATGTTTTGCTTATGTGGGGAAAGAAAGCCATACATTTCTACCTGTTCCTCTATGAGTTCGTCTATCTGTCTAGCTGTACATGTCATTGCAGGTTCATTTAAGCTCCCTATAAGGAATGCCGATCCCAGAAGTCGTCACTTGTCTGGTGTCACGGGCCACTTTGCTCTGTCTATCCACTTTTTCCTTATAAACTACAACTTACATATTCACAAACACAGTGAATACCTACTACATAACTTGAAGGAGGATTACTGGTCATCTTGCGGTAGTAGGGGTAATGCAAGTTAGTTAGGTTAGTAAAATAAAACTATAATTTGCGGTTTGCTGAGCCAAAACAAGCCGATCAGCTGATCAGGCGAGATCTGAGTTTGCAGTTACTACGTCACAACCAATGACAGCGCGTTCCGCCGTGTTGTGATATTTTGGCCCCAAAAAGGCCATATATTTCATTTATGGTGCATTTCTCAGCAAAAAGAATATGAGTACAGTGATATGTAGCCTATATTGCACCCAAAGCTTTATAATACTCCGTGTTTTAGGTGTGAGTAAATTGGTCCATTATATATATATATATATTACATAGATATATAATTATATGTTTATAATGTTTCTAAAAATGCACTGATTCATTTGATGTAAAGTGTGATGCCAGGTTTTTTTTACGTAACTGACACCTTTGGGTTGAATGATATTAATTTGTTAGAATTCTTCATTGATTAATAAAATCTCGTCACAACTGAATTGGGATGAACTTAGGGTTTAGTAAGGGGAAATGCTGCCACCAGTCCAGGCGAGTAGTTCTATGGTTTACTCCCTGAACACGATTTACTATATGAAAATTATTGGTAGTCGGGGTGGGTACTTATTATTACACCGAGTAAGGCTGAAGCTCTTTTTGAGAACGTGGGGAAGTATTTCCATAACAAGGAAAAATCACCTGGGTTTTTGCAATAACACAAGAAGCTATACTTTAAACATCATCGGTTTATTCACCATGAAATATTATTCTCTTGTTTGAGAACCTAGATACATGTATAACTCTTATTTTGGCGCAGGAAAGCTCTACAGAGCATAACCTACCTCACTGAATTATATTCTTAGAACTACCATCTATGTCCGTATTATCATAAGCCTCGCCTTATCCTCATCCTGTGTGACAACACACACAACACACACACACACACACACACACACACACACACACACACAACACTCACACACACACACTGCCTGGAGTACCACTAACTACCCTTCCTCAATCAACAAAGAAGGAAGGCACCGGAATACTCCGGATCTCGCCGTTTTTTTCGACTCAAAGCTGAGTGAAGCAGCCCCAGGGAAATACGAGGGCATTTATAAACCTCGTTTTCTTTTGTTAGTCAGTCATCTGTATATATTTTGAAGCGTTACTACTCTCTCAAGGAACATAGCAGTAACCCATTTTTGTGGCTTTAAGTAAGTACCAACCAGTCAACATTAGCACCGGGGACTCTACTCAAGTCAACTCACATTATTATTATTAGCTTTACTACCTGGTGGTGAAATTCATCTTAGTATTCTTTTTGTGTTTTTCTCTAGGGTTAATTATCTTGTGTTATGTACATATTGGTCATTTAGTTATATAAGCATTTCTTTAGTCATCTCTGTTTGTGCTTAAAAAGCATGATCATCTTAACTCCTTGCTACAAGGTGATTTATTTGATATTATTAAATTGTTATTGTTATCTACTTCTTTCCATCACCTTTTGTTATGGTTTCGGGCGTTTCAGTCTCGCTACTCATTCCTCTAGACAACTCACTGTCTCGTTCGTAACAGTATCAAAATGAGCACTATAGGTATACATGGAATATATATATAGGAGAAAAATGTGAGAGTAATGGGTTGGTGTGGGATTCACTGTACCATGTGCTGGTTTCTTTTCCGGCAGAGACACTCGCCCGGGGCCTGAAGGAAGCGGAGACGACTCATTTAATAACACTTATAAGGACAGGCAAGGCCTCCTATGCGTTAATGAAACCTAAACAACTGTACCTATATATAGATATATAGATAGATATATTATAACAAGGAGGGGGGGGGGAATAGGGGCGAGTTACTGCATATCTACCTTGAAGGAAGCGGAGAGACGACTAACCTCCTCGTGGTATACCAAGGCAAAGTTGGGAGGAGAAGTGGGAAAAAAAAAGAGATGTTCGCATACTTATCAGACTTCCCCTGAAGGGGATATAAGACTTCGAATGACTCTAATTAGCTAACGAAGCAAGTATACATATGAAATGGCTGCCTATAATGCAGTTCTTTTAATTTGATATAGAAGAATTTAATACGTTTATTCTAATACCCGGGGGGAAAGGTGTTACTTCCTTTCGGTCAAGCCCACGAACGCGTTTATAGAGTGACGGGGTAAGAGGAGTCGAAAAAAAAAAAGGTTGGTCGACTTTTAATTTAGCGAATAACTCGACTAACCCACCCATTTATAAACGTAATCTGTCATTATTGTGTCTGTTTTGAAGGACATTAAGAATCTAAGAGTGTTTTTTGATCTGTCAGGAGGGTAAGGGGAGGATGAAAAGTTTTGACTCTACCAGTTATTGACGGTCACGAAATAAATGTCCCACGCATTTGGACTCGTGTTCTGAGGGTATGGAGGGGGGGGGGGAGATAGAAGTGGGAGAAAGAAAGAAAGATGGTAGAAAGAAAGAAGATAAATATTACGAGAACAGAAAAGATTTGATTGGCCTTCGTATAATAAGAATAACCTGTTCCTCCATATACTGGACCTAGGCGACAACTTGCCCCAGACCAAACATATGGTTATTGAGACCTTTTTCCTTCTTACAGATACATAACCCGGGAATCGTATGATAGGAATTTCCATCCTGTCTCTCCGAATTTCCGGGCATTACAAAAGTACATGCACCTATCCTGTATGGAAGTTATAATACGTGTTATACGTAATACGTAATTAGGTGTAATTCACTAGTATTAGTTATGCAAGTTAATATATATGTTAGGAGTGATAACTGACTGACACTCATAATATAAAAATATAAATACTTTTAGCAGATAATTACTCAATAACCTCAATTAATAATCTCAATTACTCAAGTTAATCAATCAATTAATTACATATACAATAGGAAAGTATCCTTTATAATTTATCAAGCATTTAGTATTGATAATTAAGAATTACTGAATCCATGTAAAAAATTATGCGTATATAAAATGTATTTACAAATGTATTTAAGTACATTCCTAAAATGTATTTAGTATTTGGTATTTAGATACATTTCTCCCATGTATTTAGTATTTAAATACATTCAATGTATTTAGTGCCCAGCTCTGCCCATACCTCACCACTCATTACTACTACACCCATACGTATATATCGCCACTCTTTACTACCACACTCATATATATCACCACTCATTACTACCACACTCATATATATCACCACTCATTACTACCACACTCATACCTCATAACTCAGTACACACACATCCATACCTCACCCCTCATTAACACATACTCAATCACACTCACCCCACCATTACTCCCC
>JACEEZ010022636.1:0-32918 GCA_016584305.1 Chionoecetes opilio
TTTTTTAAACTGTAGACGCGGGCCTTCGTAGTGTCAACTCCTACGGTACTTGGGTGCAGGCACACGTACTCACCCCCCCCACCCGCCGTCACCAGCACCACCACCAGCCACACCACCGCTGCTGTCGCGCCAAGTGTCATCCTTGTTTAGTCTGTGGTTTTGAAATATAAGAAAAAATAGCTTTATCTTTGTTTTAAATCAATAGTATATACCTAACTATTATGTCCATATCTCTCTCTCTCTCTCCCCTCTCTCTCTCTCTCCTCTCTCTCCCTTCTCTCCCCTCTCTCTCTCTCTCTCTCTCCTCTCTCTCTCTCCCCTCCTCTCTCTCTCTCTCTCTCTCTCTCTCTCTCCCCTCTCTCTCTCTCTCTCTTCTCTCTCTCTCTCTCTTCTCTCTCTCTCTTCTCTCTCCCCTCTCTCTCTCTCTCTTCTCTCTCTCTCTCTCTATAATATATATATATATATATATATATATATAGATATAGATATATGTAGTATATACAATATATATATATATATATATAATATATTTTATATATATATATATATATATATATATATATATAGATATAGATATAGATATATATATATAATATATATATATATATTATATATATATATATATATATATATATAGCAATTTCTTGTTGCTAGTACCCGAAAATATATATTAAAGATGGCTGCTGGCAGACGGGGGAAGGCCTGAATACAACTCCATTTTTTCAACCAGCAAGACTAAAAACAAAAGTTCCTTCGTTCTCCAACTGTTATTGGGGTGACACAAATTGATTGCAAGTGTTAAATTGGGGCTTCAAGGTCTTTTAATGGGTCAAAAACCTAGAACTGATGCCAAATGGGTTTTAAATCGATGGACATAATAAAACACCTTTGGTAACACTACATTTATTATTATATTTGTAAAATTATTATATATCATGATCTTCAATTCCCCTGAAAATACTCATCTTTATGGCTGATAACTGGCGGTTCAAGCTTTTCAGCTTCAATATCATCATCCCAAAAATTAAGGAAAGGGGGGAAGGTTATTGACAAGAACTGAAAGCAAGCCCCGTGGCATCATTACCTCCGCCAACGAAGTTGGAGGGAGGTTATGTTTTCACCCCGATCTGTCTGTTTGTTTTTGTTTGTTTATTTGTTCGTTTGTTTGTTAGTGTACATGATTTTCTCGAAAAGTTACTAATAGATTTGGACCAAAAATGGTATACCAAATCTATTTGGTACAAAGAAAGAAATGATTTAATTTTGGATGAAATCGAATTCACAAAATGTTGCCATGGCAACCAATTGATTACTATTCGGGCAGGAGGGATGTGCTCTACTGAGTGGCCCTCCCCCCCTAGTTGGTCTGGATGCGTTCACTGGAACCCAGTCCCTCTGCACCCTGCAAACCAGATATGTTAAATTGTGTCGACAGGTGATGGTATGGTTCATGAGACCTCCTCAGATGCAGAATTGTTTTGCTTTTTTTCACATCACAAAGAACTGGGCCAAAGCCCCCCTCCCCCCCAAAAAAAAATTCATGAGCAAAAAAGCCTCTGTTTAGTTGCCAGTCACTATAAAGAGACAGTATTGATAATTGAGTTAATTGATAATTTATTGGCCTTAACTTAATATTATACAAGGTATTATAATTGTGAGAAATGTCAAAGCCTTTTGTCCATTGAGTCTTAACTCTTTTATGGACTTTATGCTAAAATAAGAGTCCAGCAGATGTAGCGTGTATGAGGCCCTCTTAATGCTATTTACATATGATAAAAACTAAAAATTAAAAAATTGATTAGTCCTACTGAATCTACTCACTTAATTTAATCAATTAAATTAAATAAATGTAATAGTATATTAATAGAATATACAACAAACAAGCATTCATACATAACAAGTACTCATACATAATAGTACTGTAATAGTAAGATAATATAGCAAGGAGCGTTGGGTATTTCGGCTTGACCGGTGTCTTTGTGACTTCTCTCTTGAAACGATGTAAGTCGTAGGAAGGTAAGGAAAATAGAAATAGGAAGAAAGTGCCAGAGTCTACCAGTCAAATGGAATGAAGGAGTAAAGATTAATGATTAACCTCTTGCTATTAAAAGATCGACAGAATAGGTATGAGAACTGAGTAGAAAGTCTTGTGGAGTAGGGCCGCAGGAGGGGGGGGAGAGAGAAAGATGTAGTTAGCATAGTTCAGAAGACGATGAGTATGAAAACTAAACGGTAAAGGAATCAGGAGATCCATATTTCTTGGCGGGGTGATTTAGAGATTCCAAAACACCAGTCAGTGTCTAGGGAGGATAATTGATGAGACGAAACAGCTTTGGACTTTACCTGGTTCAGGATCAACTGTATGAGTGGACCCCCCCCCCCCCCCTTCCCAATATGAGGGCATAATCCATACATGGGCGGATAATGCCCCTGTACAGAGCTAAACAACTGGGGACGGGAGAAACAAATGGACGCCAGATGCCAACAGGACACCTAGCTTCTTAAAGCTGCATGATTCAGCATGAGATGAGATGGAGATTTCTAGGAACAGAGTTTTAGTAAGGATAGTCAAGGAAGGTTCATTGTAAAAGAGGTGGAGGACAGTTGAATGTCATGAAGAAGAGAGGGGATAGTCATTGGAAAGTGATATCGGACTAGGCAGGTTGAAGAAAGAAAAATGTTTTTTTGAGGCATTGAACAAGACAAGGTTTGCTTTGGCCCCAATTAAACATTATAGAAAAGATCGGAAGTTGGGCGCTTTGTGCATCTTTCCGTAAATCACATAGTTCCTGTTTGAGTTGGAGGTCTAAAAAAACGACGTTGAAAAATGCAGGATATAAATCATTAGCGTAGGAGAAGCAGAAAATTAAGGTTTAGACTTAGATCATCAATGAAATAATATAGACAGATAAATTCGGTGATAGGGACAGTACCTGGGGTAACCACTTTTGTGTAAAATATTGATACTTTTTTTTTTTTTTTTTTTTTTTACATCACAAAGGACTGGCAAGGCACAACAAAAAACGGGTAACACAAAGCCCGCTAGTGCCAGTCCCTATAAAGGAGACAGTAAGGAGAATAAAAAAAAAAAATGAGGGGTGAGGCATTTTAGTTCGGGAGGGGTTTGTTCTTGTTACTCTTTTATGAAAAAATTAAAATCATAGGAAAGTGAAAAAATAAAAACAGGAGAGACTTCCTAGAGTTACCAGTTACAGGGATGAAAGAGTTAAAGATACTGATCCCGATAACTCTTGCATTAGGAAGATGGACATGAATAGGGATGAGAATGAGTAGAAAGTCTGTGCAGTGGAGGCCCGCGGGAGGGGGGGGGGGGAGGCATGCATTTAAGAAAGTCAGACGAGCCAGGAGCATGAACAATAAACGGTAGGAGAGAGCAAGAGCAAGCAACATTGCGGCGGTGATTTAAAGATTGAAGGACAGTTCAGTCAGAGGAGGGGAGTTTTTTTGAGAGACGAAAAGCTTTTGACTCAACCCTGTTTGGAGGGCTGTATGATGGATCCTCCCAAACATGTAAGGACATATAAATACATGGGCGGATAATAAGGCCCCTTGTAGAGGGCAAGCAAATTGCGAGGGAGAAAAAAAAGGGACGAGACGCCACAGGACACCTAAATACTTAGAACTGTTTTAGCAAGAGATGAGATGTGAGATTTCCAGTTCACAATTTTAGTAAAGGATAGTCCTAGAAGTTCATTGTAAAAGAAGGAGGACAGTTGAGTGTCATGAAGAAGAGGGGATAGCTATCTGGTTAGGTTTGGTCGAGTAGAATAGGTGAAGAAATTGGGTTTTTGAGGGCATTGAACAGAACAAGGTTTGCTTTTGCCCCAATCAGAAATTATAGAAAGATCAGGAAAGTTAGGCGCTCGGTGGCATCTCTCCGTGACTATACTTAGCTCCTGTTCAGTTGGACGTCTAATAAACGACGTTGAAAAAAATGCAGGGTTAGAAAATAGAATCATCAGCGTAGGAGGTTTTTTGGGGGGGCTAGGGCTTGAGGTAGACTTCGAAGATCATTAATAAAATAGAAGGAGAACGTGGGTGATGATAGAACAGAACCCTGGGGAACACAACTATTGATTAGATTTAGGAGAAGAACATGTCCATCTACAGTTAGCATAATAGAACGGTTTGAAAGGAAACTTAAGACGAAGGTATACAGAGAGAAGGAGTAGAAACCGATGAGGGTAGTTTGGAAATAAAGATTTGTACAGTCTCTATCAAAAGCTTTTGATATGTCATGGGCAACCGTTAAGGTTGCACGAAAACCCCTAAAGGAGGAAGACGGGATCAGTAGGAAAGGCTAGAAGAGAAGATCGCCAGTCAGGTCGCCCTCTACGAAACCGTACGACGATCAGATAGAAGATTGTGAGCGGATAAGTGCTTAAAAATCTTCTTATTAATAATAGATTCAAAAAACTTAGGATAGAAAGGCAGGAAATTCAAAGCTATAGGACGGTAGTTTGAAGGATTAGAACGGTCACATTCTTAGGAACAGGTTGGATGTGAGCAAACTTCAGCAAGAAGTAAGGTGGAAGTAGATAGACAAAGCCGGTAAACGTTTGACCAGGCAGGGTGTGCAAGCACAGAAGCACAGTTTTTTGAGAACCAATAAAGAGGGAGTCCGTCAGGACCGTAAAGCCTTCCGAGGTCTAGGCAGAAAGGCAAAGAAAACATTCATTAAGATGTATCTTAATGACAGGCATAATTATTTTTTTTTTTTTTTAGTAAGAGGGGGGAGGAGAAGGAGAAGGAGGAACAAGCACTTCATCAACAGAGTTGGAAATTTTCAGCAAAGGTTCGAGCGAAGAAGAGTTCAACTTTAGATATAGGATGAGACAGCTGTGGAGCCATATGGGTGAAGCATCAGGAGGGAAAGAGGGGAAGAATATTTTTAGAGATATTATTAGATAGATGTCAGAAGTCACGAGAGGAATTGATTCAGAAAGATTTTGACATTTTCATGAAAGGAACAGTTTTGTAAGGTGAAGTAAATGATTTGGCATGTCACATGATACGGGCAGAAATATAAAGGCCATGAGCTTTCAGGAGATGGTATTGCTACGATAACCGTTGTGAGGCCACCTCTCTATTCTCGGACCAAGCTTGAAGAACAACAGAGTTAAACCAAGGTTGACGGGCTTTAGGATTAAAGAAAGTGTGTGGATGTACGCCTCCATGCCAGAGACTAGACCTCAGCTATGCGCTCCTCTCGTCCAAAGAGATGGTTCTTTGAAATTGAAATGGAAGCAGTAATCATTCCATGGAAAATCAGAGTAGTACGCCTTAGGTCTTCCCACTTTGCTGAGGAAGTGCCAGACGAAACCTCCGACTTAAGTGGGACCCGTGGCGGCACCGGAGCGATAGGACAGGTACATAAATAAGATTGTGATCGGAGGGAACGCAACGGACGAGAATAGTTTCAACGAGTAATAGAAGGGTAGAGTTAGAACAGATCAAGAATGTGGACGGTCTCCAAGGCGGCGTAGAAATACGGGTTAGGGTGCTGACAGTGTTCTAGGCTTGGAGTATAGAAAAGTTGTTGGCTTGTCACCAGGTTGGTCAGTGAAAGAAGATGATAGCCAACGTTGGTGGTGAACATTGAGTCCCCCCAAGAATGGAAATTCTGCTAAAATAGTCGGCAAGCTTAGTGAAAAATGACTGGGGCCATGCCGGATAAAAGCACCACATTTTTCAGGCACTCTACAGGTACCTAGCTATGATTTTGAGAGGGAGACAAATGATCCATCACTCAGGATGGCTATAAGGAACGCGTCTTTATTATGTTTGACATTTCCGATGTGGGAAATTAGGGTAAATGGGTTTTTTTTTTTAAAAGGAATAGTCATAAGGATAATGTTTATTGGATCAAGTTATCTTATTATTATTATTAATAATCCGAACAAAATATTCCAATATGGCGTCAAAAAAACATTAAATTCATATTTATTCGCTTTTTAAACTCCCCTGCGGACACGACGAAATGCCATGTAGTTATTAGCAGAACACGAATTAAAACCATACTCCTTGCAATTCAAAAATGAGAGCAGTGGTTAATTACTGCCGGTGCCATTATGAAAAGAGATTCATTAAGATCCATATACAACAATCAGGTTCTTCCTGTACAGCTGGCAGGAATGGCCTGTCTTGTAAGCACCAGTATCACAATTGCAGTATGATCTAATTGTAATTATGTTGTTACTTGCTCACATTGCAGCTGC
Organism: Chionoecetes opilio; assembly: GCA_016584305.1. Taxonomy (NCBI): domain Eukaryota; kingdom Metazoa; phylum Arthropoda; class Malacostraca; order Decapoda; family Majidae; genus Chionoecetes; species Chionoecetes opilio. The sequence goes on from JACEEZ010022636.1 coordinate 6,240, forward strand.
ACAGTTCGGTGCATTTCCAGCTGGCTTTCTTGCATGAAAATCTCCCGCCACAACCGCAGCACTTTCTGAAGGCAACACTTCACAAGTTCACTTACAGCCTTTGCTGCCGCAGGCTGCGAGCTCCAGACAGGAACCAGGACTTGTTTCGCATCCAGTGTCCAACCGCAGCCTTCAGCAGTTGGTGTCTGTTGTTGGGCCTGGTGATGGTGACAGGTTGTTCCAGATGCCAGCCTGGTACACTTGCACGCGTGGTGTGCTGCAGGCAGGGCCTGTTGAGTTGGGGGAATGTTCTCCATCGTTCTGTTTTTCTGCAGAACAGTTCCTTCTTGCTTCATTCACCGAACCAGAGGTGGTCTTTTCATATATAACGAATGTGAAAACGTTCCAGCATCTGGAAATCCTGGCAATCCACGGTTGATTCGTGCAGTGGATGTGCTACATGAAAGTTGAAGGGATCTGTGGACTTCGGAGTATAGGCACCCCATGCTTCCCAAACGGACTTTTTCCCCTTTCCAAAGAAAGGAAGAAGTCGTATCAACCGAGATGTGAAGATGTGGAAACACTGGTTAGCGCTGGTGGACTTCTCTTTGCCCCAGAGTACTACAGATGCATTGAGGTGTAGGAAAAAGGAAGTTCTTGCCACTACGAAGGCACCCAGATGTCAGCCGATGGGGTACTGCTGGCTATGAAAGTGATACTGCCCGATGAGGATGACAAGAACGTAGTTACCACGGTGCCGTTACCAAGAGTGGTGCATCCACTCTCTAGGGCATTCTTGTAGATGGACCAACAATTCTTGTGTCTGCCTCCTTCGTGGTCACATGGTCTGGCATCGAGTGGTGTAGTGCCACTAGCAGAACAACACGAGGCTCCAGATGTCAGCAAAGGACCTGCTTTCCCGCCGGGAAGGGTAGTTGGAGTACCAATCTTCTCTGATAGGAGACTGGAAGAGTTTACCTTTTTTGTGGGTCAGCATGGAAATCGGGGCCAATTGCCTTGGAACATTGGTTCTGGCCTGCCCCTTTTCCGTCGCACACCTTTCCCACCGTTCTCGAGCATTGGTTGATTCTTGATTTAATGTTGTCCATGTACCTGGCACCACCATACCCATTACTTTCATAGAGGTTTCAGTTTGCCTTCTATGATGTGGGGAACAAACCAAGCCACTTGCAAATTCGTCAAATGTCAGTGGAGGCCATGTTCTTTTATTTTTTTTTATGGGGAGTGAGGTTGAATCACAGCTTTTTTTTAGCACCACGAGCACCTAACACAAAATGAGAGAAGGGTCTCTTGCAGTCTTCTGGGCCAGAAGGAAGTTGGTGAGTATCGGACCTTCTTCCCTGTCGCAGATTTCCCTCTTCAGCCAAAGAAGAGGGTATGGTGATTTCATGCTTGAAGAAGGTTGCAGGTCCCATCACGGTTCTGTGTGACTATGTAGAGACTGGGAAAAGAGGGCACGTATCCTTCATCATGACCAACTTGTCCGACCTGCTTAGATCTTCGTTTCTTTGGTGATGGCGATCTGAACTAGGGGCAATTTGTTTTCTTAATTGGGGTCATGGAATGGAGTGTGTAGCATATGTTCCACCCCACTGACTTCTTGTATGTCTCATACTGCTTGCTTGCCAACAGGCTCTACTGTGCGGACTGGTTGACAACAGGATGGTCGATGGACATTCCGTGTGTCAAGTGCCATGAGTTCTGGTGTTGTCATCTGGAAATGGGGTCCATCTCACTGATGACATGGATAAGGTCACAGTTTTGATTCTGGTAGTCTATCTGGGTAGATAGACCCTCCTCGTGATGGTACTGGTCAACATTTGGGGTTTTCGGCATACTGCTCCCCGAACTCTTCCAGGAAGTCGCGCCTGTCCGGTCCCGAAACCATCCACCTCTGAAGGCAACTGGGTCCGGTAAGGACCACTGCTCCTCCCACCTTCACAAGCTCGTTGTTTTGTTCGTGGGCTGGTCAATGGGTATAGTCGGGAGAAACCTCTTGGCTGTTTCGAAACGACCCAGTTGCCGTTTTTGACTTCGAATTGGTGTTGAACTGATGGGGGCAGACAGACATCTCTTCCATGTCCCGATATGGACCGGGAGCCACCCTGCATAGTTTGGTGGTCCAGAGCGAAGAAACTCATGGAACAAGGAAGCTTCAGGTTCTCACGTTATAAGGACGGAAATCTTGTTCTCTTTTGTGCCACGTACAAGATCAGGCCCAAGAATTTCCAGCCGCAGGATGGTATCCCAGTAATGGGAAATGTGGACTCCTGGCAGCCATGTCCCGTCCAGCCTCAAAAACCTTCATCATTGGCTTGGTGTTGTTCAACCAACGCCTTCTTTGGTGAGCATCCCGCTGCCTCTTGGCCAGTTGCGAGGAGGCAATGACTTGGTGGGCGTCCGTGGTCTGGTTCTTCGTGAGTGTGAGGCCGTCAGAAAGAGTTCGCAGTTTGCAAGAACGAGGCAATGCCTGCTTGAGTTAGCGGTTGGTCCAGACTGATGCCTCAAAGTAGTCCCCAAGGTGTCTTCCAAACAGCCATCTCACATGGAGACCTCCAAACAGACCACGTACTGGCTTCGCCCATGTGTGTGCGGCAGTGCCACTGAACGAACTTGGCCAGGTGCATACAGCGGAGCATCTAAGGCAATGACAGGAAGTGCCAGGATTCAGAACCTGTATGGCTTTACGCCAAAAACATTCATCCAGTTTGGACCATGCTGCAGTGGCAGCCTCCACTGAAGAGCGGCAGGAGCTGAGTGATTGCAGGCGGCGCAAAGTCAACGGGGCTCTCTTCACAGGAAAGGCGTGGAAGCAGGACCAGGCAACAGCAGCTTCCCCTGACCAACTCTTCCTTTCCCATGAGCAAAATGGCATGTTCCAGCCACTGTTCTCTTTGTCGCGGGCCTGTCAGGTGTCCACTGATGGGTCGGATTGTTCATCACGAAGTCCTCGGCACAGCCACGCGGCCTTCCGAAGTGCCCAGCTGGAAACAGTGGTGAAGTTTTCAGGACAGTACTATGGTCCTGGGTGGGTGTTTTTAGAAGGGCTAGGCTGATCGCACTCTGGGAGTGGCCATGTTTGAACTGGTAGGAAACTGGAAACAGGCTGGTGATACCGTCCCATGGAATGATCACTGTGCTGTTGTGCTTGAGGGGTTGTGGTCAATAGTTACAAGGCCCCCTACAGTGAAGAGCTGGAAAGCGCACCTGGACTGGGCACACACAACCCCTTTCTCTTCATGTCCTCAACACCACAGCAGTAGCAGGTGATTCTCTAGGTGGAGCACCCCCCCGGTCATAACTGGGACACTCAGGCCCAAGGTCCATGCATCTGGGTAACAAGTTTTCTTGACATAGTCTGCGTGTGGGAGGTTTCAGGCCAATGTAGAGGGGATAGGGGTGGTCAATCAAATTTCCAACGAAGTCGTATCGACTGCTTGGTTTTGCTTGTTCTCTTCGGCTCTCTTTTTGCAGTTGGAAGAGTAGATCTTTGGGTGAGGGCAGTGAGACAGGCATGGGAATCTGTGGCAGTACTGATCTTTCAAGTCAGCTCCTTTCATCAGCATGGTCACCATACTCTGATGTTGGCGGGACAGAGTCTTCGGCAGTCAGGGGAAAAGGAAGCCACTGAAGTTGAACCCCAGTGGAAACGAAAGATGTCCTCTCGACAATCCTGGCAGCTTTTTGCCAAAATTAGTGCATCTCCTTCATAGTCAGTCTCCATGGCCTGTTTCAGCATTTGTTGCATGCCTTTTTCAAAGACAAAGTAGCACATTTTTTCCATCACTTTGCTCTGTGAATATGGAAAAGTGCTTTAGGATTTGCTCTTTAAAGCGAAACTTGTGACTTCACTCCTGATTGCCAACGTCAGCCAAGACGACTTTTCGTAGAGATCCGTAGGGAGCAAACTTGAAGAGCAATGTGCCTTCTTCCACTTCAGTCTCTAAGTAAGGGACCAGTCTCAGCAAAGCTCTTGCCGGGCTTTCTTGTCTGGTTACTGGCATCCTGTAGGTTTTCCCTGTTCCTGATCAGGGACCGGTGACGATTCCGCAGTTCCAACAAGCAAGCAAGATGGTACTTGGCCCAGTGCAATGAGGTAACCGACCACTTCAATCCTGGTCAACAAATCTGATCCAACAGATTCGGGCCAGAGATAACATTGTCATGCTGCCCCTTAGGGTTTTTGAACCTCATGCAGGAGGTCAATCTTTTTTGGTGCAAAAATATGCAGCGGTCTTGGTCCCCGGAAAACTTTGCGGTGGACGACCGGCCATCGGTCTTCTGGATTGCAGGAGCTATCTCTCCTCGCCTTCTTCGCTCCTTGCCAGTTTCTGTGTGTTGAATTGGTTCGTGACATGATTTGGCCACCTGTGCAATGATTCTGATCAACTCATCCACGTCTGTGGCAGCACCAAATGCAAAGAGGCACTGGCAGAGCGTTGAGTTCTCTGAACGGAGTCACTTTCTCAGAAAGTCCATAGGACAGGATGGCGCCGACTTGTCCGTCCATGTTGATTAAGGGGACAAGCGGAGGGCTCAGAGGTTGCTTCTTGGCAGACTGCACACGCTTGGAACCAATCATCACAGATGAGGACTGGGGCTCTTCAAAAATCTGCAAAACACCACAAAACAAAACAGTTAGCAGACATTGTTGGCATCATTAACTAAGTACATGTACGTAAGTAATTCCTGGTCATACATGTAAGCCAAATTCCCATTGAATAGAACGGTTTTGTCCTGGAAAATTTGAAAAGTGTGATCTGAAGTATAAGAAGGGATGAAAAAAATAACAAACTAGTGGATGTATGGCATTATACGGAATATTTCTTTGCCATTAAAGGCGAATCTTGATTCATCAAGATTTTTCTAGTGAAAATTAGCGTTATCACAAAAAAAGGTTCATAGAGGCTTTGAGTAATTGGATAGTTTGTCTCCCCTCTTCAAAAAATCATAGCTAGGGACCCTGGTAGAATAGAATGCCTGAACAAAATTGGTGTTTTATACTGATGTCCCATCCTCTCTTGAAATTCTGGGTCATTAGGGGGCCGGTGACCTATAAAGGAGAATGAGATGCGATGTTTGCTCCACTTGTGATGTTAAATAGTCGGAAGAATTTTACATAGTCAGAGAGTTAGTGTGAGGAGATTCTACCGCACCATAGACCACTGTATAAAGTGGGTCTATGACAACACAGAATAAAATATAGTTAGTAAGAGAGACATTGAAGGCGAAGCCGATGGGGAAAAAAACTCGGGAAGATTCAAGGCCGTGCACGAGAGCAAGTGAGGTCATTGGCACATCCAGGGTGTAACACGAGTTCTGCAAATATTGAGACAGATGATATAATCGTATAATCTAAGTAAAAAATGTGTCTGTACACATAGCTTCTTTGAAGCTTCCTTTAGACGTGAGATGAATGTTAAAAAAATCACGGCGGCCTGTTATTGTCACAGCGATGCAAAGTAATGGAGGTTGCATTCGCGGGTTGCCACTCGTGTGAACTTTTGAAATATTTCAATCATAAACTTTTACTTGGAAATGGAACAATTAATTTTACTTTTAACAACCACAAAGGTATTAATGGGACCTGTTATTTTACCAAATAAGCAGTACATGCGAACAGGCAGAATGTAAAATAAGCAATTTACGTTAAAAGGCTACTGGGCATCGTCTCTGAGCTGGTGAGGGAAGTAGTGACTCGACTGCCTCCTCCTTCTTCACCTCCTACCCGCTCCAACGTGTGCCCAAGGAGCCTTTTACAGTATGCTTATTACCGCCATTGCTGTTCGCATGTATTGCTTATTGAAAATAACGAGTCCATTAATACCATTGTGTGTTACAAGCTAAAAATTAATGTTCCATTTCAAGTAAAAATTATGATTAAAATAATTCAAAATTTACGCGCCTCGCATGCCACTTGTCGTCGGCACAAGCTACCACGCGCACCGCCCACATCCTCCACTCCTGTCTATGTTCCTGCCAAAATTCTACTAACTTTCCTACAAGAAGTACAGCTTTCCGTTAACACCGCTGGATTAGGTATAGTAATGTCCGGAGGGGTAGCTAAGGAGATCGACCTCGTTAGTATTACGCGTGGAGGATACTTCTGAACAACAGAGTTTTTAATGTACATCATAAAGGTCGGCAGAGGAAAAAACAAAAAAAAAACAAAGCCCGTTTAATCCCTTATAATGAAAGACCGTTAAAAGAATATATAAAAAAAGAGGGAATGGGCCAATTTCGTTCGGGAAGCGTCTTGTTACTTCCTCTCTTTGAAAATATTTAAATTCATAGAAAGGTGGAAAAATAGGAAAACGGAAAGAGTTTCCATAGTTTACCATAAAAGGATGAAAGGTTAGATTTGATTAACTTTGCATTGGGAAGTGGGCGAATGGGATGAAAGAATAAAATCTTTTGCACGAGGCCGGGGAGCGGGGGAGGCATTTCAGTAGCAAGTTAGAAAAGGGGTGAGCTGAAATAACGGGAGAAGAGAGCAAGAGAAGCAAATTGCGCCCCCGGGTTTTGGGGTTGAAGCAGTCAGTCAGAGGAGAGGAGTTGATGCGACGAAAAGCTTCGACTCAACCCTGTTTTGGAGAGTGTAAGTGGATCCTCCCCAAACTGTGAACATACTCCATAAAGGGCGGATAAAGGGCCCCTGTAGGAGCAAGCAAAAGGGGGGAGAAAAAAAAGGACGCAGAGCCACCGCACACCTAACTTCTTTCAAGCTGTTTTAGAAAAGTGGATGTGGATTTCCAGTTCAGATTTTTAGTAAAGGGTAGTCCTAGAATGTTCATTGTAGAAGAAGGAACAGTTGATTGTCATTGAAGAAGAGGGGGAAAAGTTATTGGTAGAAAAGAAAGGGGTTTTTGAGGCATTAAAACAAAAAAAGGGTTTTGCTTGCCCCAATCAAAAATTATAAAAAGATCAGAAGTTAGGCCTGGGTGGCATCTCTCCGTGAATCATTTAGTTCCTGTTGATTTGGACGCTAAAAAAACGACGTTGGAAAAATGCAGGGTGAATCATCAGCGGTAGGAGTGGATAGGGCTTTGATTTAGACTTAGAAGACATTAAAAAATTTACTGGGGAAAAATTTTGAAAAAAAAAAATTGTTGGTTAGTTTTTTGGGCTTATTTAGACTAAAATTGGCATGTGATTCCCAAAACTGATCAGTTTTTTTTCTAGCACGTAAAATTTTTTTTCTCCACAGCTTACCCTCCAGATAAGAAAAATTTCCCACTTGTGAGTGTAGTAAAATTCCCAGCTGATTACGATTTTGATCATCGAGAGTTTGTGGCAAATTGTTTGTGCAGTTACAATTGAGACAGTGCGGTGAGGGGGTGTGTGAGCCCCCAATAGGGTACTATAATTCTTCAAACAAAAAGCTGGATAGTAGAATTAGGGGGATTTTTTTTATGGTTTTTCTTTTAAAACCTTGTAACAACATACCATTGTAATTCTTTTTGTTTTTTATCCGTTTTTTTTTTTTCAAAGTTTAAACTATTCCACTTAGTGTTTTATTTAAAGGTATATATTTCTTTTTTTTTCAGATCATGTCGCTCCTGTAGCCCCGTCAATGCCTAAACAACCCTGACTCCTTTGCTAAAAAGGGGGGTAGTTTCCCCCATTCCAAGCGAGGGCAAGCATCAGGTTTTTGTCAAAAAAAACATTTTCGAAATTTTTAAAGGGTGAAAACCGGGTGATCAAGAAAGTATGGGCCCCTACAAAGTGTGCAAGCGTGTGTCGAAGTTTACGGATGTGGCCCCAAAGGAACACGTGAAAGTGGCATTTGGTATCCCCCAGGTTTTGGCGAGAGCAAAAAAACATTCCCCCGACGTTACTTTTTTTTAGTAAAAAAACCGGGGAAATTTAACAAAAAATAAAAGTAAAATAAAATATCCGTCACCGTCGCTATAAGACCAATGCCTATTCAGCTGAATTCCCCAGTGCCAGTTTTCGAACAACACCTCCTCTAAAGATCTGAGTATTTTGAAGAACGCAGTGACAGCAATGATGCAGTTTTTGACATTAAAAGAGGTTTTAAGTTGTAGGGGATTTGATCAGCACGATTTGAAGATTTAGACGTTTTTGGGCCTATCCAAAAAAGCTTCAGAAAAATTTGCATAAAGACTGAACGAGAAAAACATACTGAAAAAGGGAGTAAGGTATCATACTTTCAAACCCAAGAAAGAATTTCTGCAGTACTTTCGAAGTGCCAGGGGTTTTTTGGTTTTTTCCCATAAATTCCTGGTTTACTAAAGGAAATTAGGGCTTTAAAATCTACAATCCAAATGAATGGATGTTTATGATAGCTCAAAGGGGAGTTTGAAGGGTCTTCTACAAAATGGCAATTTTTTTGGGCGCAAGTCCCTTTTGGGCATTCGGTCTGTCTTTGTAAGAATAGGGATGTAAGGAAGTCTTGAGTTATTGCAATATGACAAACACAATTGGATCATCTGTTTTGCTAAAAGGTTTTCCTTTCCTTCTTGGCAACAACGGGATCCAAAGTACCCTTTTTCTCTTATGGGATACAGGCTCAGAGAAGCATTGGTTTTCAGGACGAAATTGGCCTCCGAGATTGATCTAAACCGGAGATCCTAACATTGTACATGACCCACTTGTTGACGGAAAAAAATAATTTTCCCACCCTGCACATAAAATAGGTTCATGAAACAATTTGTAAAAGCATTGTCAATGATGGCGCTTTTTGAAGTACATCATTTTGGCTTTTTCCGGATTCAATTGAAAAAATAAAGGGGGCCGGTGTTTTTTGATGGCCACAAATTCGACAGCTCATCAAAGATGAAATTTCAACGGTACATGTCAGACCTTTGAAAAAAATCTTGGCTATCTTTAAAAGACGTCTTCAAGAACTTTCTTGGAAATACACGGCAAGTAATTACACAAAATTTTAGAAACTATGGAAAAGCTACAAAGCGCTTGGTTGAAAAACAGAGTTTAAAAGTACATTTTTTGCATAGCCATCTTCCCCCAACTTTCCGGAAAATCTTGGTGCGTAGCGCGAGAAAGGGTGAACGATTTCCCCAAGATTGAAGGGTTTATGGAAACCGTTACCAGGGTAAGGGGATTTTGCTATGAGGGGTGATATTTGGAGCAAAAACGCATAGTCCTCAAGTTGAAACTCCAGACAAAGTAAAAACGAAAATTTTTTACCTTAAACCTGCACACAATTATAGCCTTATCCTTTCTAAAACATGTAAGTTAATAAACATTCTATTATGCTATTTTTTCATTTTTTATTTTATGTTAACTTTGCAACTTTTAAAAATAAGCACTGTTACTTTATGTACAGGTTTTTTTTATATTTTTTTTTTGAAAACGAAAACCCCCCAGTTCAAAAACTTGACGTATAGAGAAAAAAATGAGATCAGTTTTTATTCAAACACCCCAAAAATTACTTAATAAAAAAATGGCAGACCTAATCAACAAAAATTTGTTCCCCATGTAGTAGAATAGAGGGGGGTGATAGGACCGAAAAACCCCCGGGGGAAAACCACTAGATGATTTTTGGAGAAAACCAAAAGTCCGCCCACAGTAGCGCAAAAACGGTTTGGGAAAAGGGAAACTTAAAATGAAGGTACAGAGAGAAGGTGGAAACCGAAGAGGGTAGTTTGGAATTAAGAGATTTGTGCCAGATCTATCAAAAGCTTTTTATATGTCAAGGGCAACAGCAAAATTTCACCCGAAACCCCCAAAGGGGATGACCGAGATCAGTTAGGAATCTAGAAGTCGCCAGTAATCGCCCTTTACGGAAACCTAAAAGACGATCAGATAGAAGATTTTTGAGAGATAGAGCTTAAAAATTTCTTATTAATATAGATTTAAAAACTTTAGAAGGCAGGAAGTCAGAGCTTTTTAGGCGGTAGTTTGGAGGTTAGAAGGCACCTTTTTAGGAACAGGTTGGAGGGGACAAACTTCCAGCAAAAAAAAAGGTGGAAGTAGAAAACAAAGGGCGGAAAAATTTGACCAGGCAAGGTGAAGCACAGAAACAAGTTTTTTTAGAACAATAGGGGGGACTCCTCAGGACCCAACCCTTTCCGGATCAGGCCCGAAAGGGGAAAAAAAACTCATTACGAAGTATTTTAAGACAAGCATAATATAGAAAGGGGGGGAGGAGAGAAGGAACAAGCCTTTCATCAGCCGAGTGGAAATTTTTTGCAAAAATTTAGAAGAGTTCAGCTTTAGAGGTAGATGAGACAACTGTGGAGCCCCTGGGGGAAGATGGAGGGGGAAAAATGAAGAAGAAAAATTTTAGAGATGTTTTTAGCTAATGCCCAGAAGTCACGGGGGAAAATTTGTAAAAAAGATTTTGACATTTTTTATGAAAAAAAAAGAGTTTTGGTAATTTAAAAAAGATTGGGGTATTCGGGCGAAAAAAAAAGGGCAGAGTTTTGGAGATGGATGCTTTGTAGTTTGTGAGCACCTCCTTTCTCGGAAGCATGAGAACAAGCAGAGTTAAACCAAGGTTGACGGGCTTTAGGATTTGAGAAAGTTTTTGGAAAGTACGCCTCCATGCCCCGGGCTTGCCTCAGTTACGTCGCACAAAGGGGGTTCCTTGACATGGAAGCAGTAAAACATTCCCTGGAAAATCAATAGTATCCCCCATCTTCCACTTAGCTGAGTTTGGGAAATGCCAAAACACCTCCGCTTTGGGGGTCCCGAGGGTCCGGAGCGAAGGACGGTTACAGAAATAAGATTTATTGGAGGAACCCAAGGGAGAATATTTTACCCGGGAAGCAAAGGGTTTTGTAAGGAAAAGATCAAAAATGTTGGGGTGTCTCCAAGGCGGTCAGGAATACGGGGGGGGTACTGTACCCTGCTTAGGTTTGGAGGATAGAAAAATGTGGCTTGTCACCAGGTTGGTCAGGAAAAAAAGATGTAGCCAAACTGGTGGTGAACATTGAAGCCCCCCAAAAGGAAAATCTGCTAAAAGGAAAATTTGATGGATGGCTCCACTTTTTTGTTAAATAGGGGAAGAAAATTTTTCATGTCAGAGGGGGTTAGGTGAGAGAATACAGCACAGATAAATATAGTAAGAGAGTGACTTGAAGTCGAAGCCAGATGGTAGAAAATTTGGAAATTCAAGGCGTGGGCAGAAGGCAAGTGATGTCATTCGCACAATAGCAACAGCCAGCTTTTTATTTAAAATTTGAATAGGACAGTAAGAGGAGACAGAAAAAATTTGATTGGGCATACCATGGAGAGGATTAAATTTTTCAAAACAGTCAAAATTAATGTGATCGGAAAGGTGAAAAATGTCACCTGAGCATTTTCCGAACTGATATGCGTCATTTTTGTGAGCTTTGAGATCAAATTTTGACAATTTGATAATGACCTTAACCTTTAAAACATAATCGGACCTCTAATGGTTCCGAAAAATCCACCAATCGAATGGGAGTCTTAAATTATGAAAATGGTACCTTAAACGTCTTCTTGTCATTTAGTTAAACAATTAGTTAATTTAATTTTTTTAGCCCGATAAAGTCGGATCATGGATTTGAGGGCCAAAACGAGGTTCCCAAGGGGGGGTTGGGGGTTGTTTTTTTTCTTTCTGACGAGACCTACCACCAATGAAGAAATTCAGGTGAAAAAACTTTGATAAATTTTTTGTCCAAACTCTAGGATCCTATCATTTGTTGCTGGCCCAATACACCCTACGTTTGGGGACGTACCCCTCCCCCGAGGATCGGGAGGAGGAGAAACAATAGAAAATGACATCAATTTAGTTCATATTGACCACTGTTTGCCATGTAGACAACTCACGGGCAGCTCCTCCATGAGCTGCATTGATTGTAAGCACTTTTATTTTTGTATTATGTTCTGATGTAATTTTTATATTAGTTCATTTATTATGTTTTTATACTGTATATACAATCAATAAAGAATACAGACAGACAGACAGACAGTCTGCCGCGCTGGCCGGACGTATATGTCTAGGCTTCCTCCATCCTCCCACGTGTACATAACTTCACATGTACATTAAATAGATACACTTATACTGTGTACTGTACTATCCCTGTATCATCGTCATCGTCATCTAAGGAGGTAACTTATCAATCACCAGGCACGCCCATTATGGATGGGAGTGATAGAATTACCAAACTGACCTGTCTCCGCTCTGACTCCCGCTACCACTCTACCCTGGGCTGCTTACACTTCCCCTGCAGTCACACCCTCTACAGCTACACACCTTCATCCACCAAAACAAGTCACTGTGTACCAAATTGAACTAAAATGGCCCACCCTCCTTCCTATATTATCTTACTGTCTTCTATATAGGGACTGATCAACTATGCGGGATTTTTGTTACTTTTTTGTGTCCTTGGCGAGTCATTTGTGATGTAAATAAAAATAAAAATAATAAATACGTACACTATAGGCTCGTGACCTCATCGTCCTTTATTTCCTCTTTCTCTCTTCCTTTCTTTTTTTTCCCATTCTTTCCCTTCATCTCTTTCTTCTCCTTTATTTTCTACTTTCTTCTATTCTTGGAGCACAGGGTCATCACCGCCGCCCGCTGTTGCTGCTGGGGAAGAGCGGCTCGGGGCCATAGTATAGGTCACAAAGCAATCGTATAAACACTCAAACAGTCAGGTAAATCATAATAACACTTGATGCTTAAGGTGCTTTATTGCAAAATTTTCAGTAACATGCGATTCTTAAAAGGAATTGGTTTATCCTATCATTTCATTATGCCGTATAAAACAAAACAACGCTTCCTTAGGTTAAGTATCTTACTTCTACTTGTAGTTTTAGTAGATATTTCTTCATGAAGTGAAAGACAATAGATAAAAACAAATGTTCATGCATCATGAGCTTGCAGAAACACATCCCATCTATAAACAGTATGTTTATACAACCATTAAGAACATAAGAACATAAGAAAAAAGGGAAGCTACAAGAGGCCGTGAGACCTACACAAGGTAGTTCCTGTTACTTAACCCTATCTATATACACCGCTCTTCCCCACCCATGAATTTATCTAGCCTCCTTTTAAAGACCCCAATAGAACCCATTGACCACCTGACGACTTAGTCCATTCCAATCATTCACCACCCTATTTGTGAACCAGTTTTTCCTATTTCCTTTTTAAATCTACGCTTCCCCAAATTTTGAATCCGTTACTTCTTGTTTCTACCCTGCTTACTATGCTATTAACTATTTAATGTTCACCATGGCGTACCAGTTACCATTTCAATGACAAATTCTTGAATACTTGCCATCTATCATGAAAATTCATCATTACAATGCGACAGGAGCGTCAGCGAAACTAAAAGTGAAAGTTTGGTACGACATGTTTTCCTGGCGAGGTGAGGTCCTGCTATCGGGAAGTACGTATACCTTACTTTTTTTAAACATCTGCAGGCAGTACAGCGGCCATCAGCGCGGCGTTAGTGTGCAGGTCGGAGTTCCTGATCCTCCACATACACACACCACACACACACCCGTGCATTCCTCACCTTGTATACACTCGAACTGGAGGTACAGTTCTTGACAAAAAACGAAATTCATATCTTGTAAACTTGTAACTAAAAAAAGTGTAAAGTAAATTAAAGTGTTACTTGTAAAAAAAAAAACCAATATATAATAAAATTGTGGTGTGTGTGTGTGTTTTTGGTGTGTATATATATATTGTGGCGGGAGTTCTAAGGAGAGAAACATCCAGGGCAATATGGAAAATTGCGCCCCGGGTGGGGTGGGGGGCGAAGCAAGCCTCGGCGGGGGGGTCCGAAATGAGCAATTCTAGGGCATTTTAAAAAGCCATATAAAACTATATTTGGTAATTAATTTTGTTTATCGAGGAAATTATGCCCCCCCCATGATGGGCCCGGGCAGTGCTCCCGGCTCCACCCCCCCTGGATACGCCACGGGGTTGTTGTTTTATCTGTTGTTTTTCATCTATTGTTTTTTACGGGGCCAAGCAATGCTCGTGGGGCCCCGTCTAAATATAAACTTTTTTATCTTTATCTTAGTGTTAGTGTTGGCCGAAGCCAGGGCACCCGGGAGAGCGGAAAAAACCCCCGGCAAACCCCCCCGGGTACCCATTCACGTTTGGTGGACAGGGGTGGGGTTTTTTTTTTAGGGAAAAAAAACCCCCATCTTTTTCCCCTCCCCCTCCCGGGGATCAAAAACCCCGGGACTTCTGGGTTTTGAACGAGCGTCTTTCCCTACACACGGAGTACCATTTTTTCCTTTTTAAATCCGCTTCTCCAGTTTGAACCGTTACTTTGTTCTCCCCTGCTTACTATGCTATTAACATTTTTAATGTTCACCATGGGTACCAGTTACCATTTCAATGGCAAATTCTTGAATACTTGCATCTATCGTGAAAATTCACATCACAGCGACAGGAGCGCGACAAAACTAAAAGTAAAGTGTGTGTGTATGGTTGAAAGTGTGTGTGTGGGAAAGGGTTTGTTGTGTTGTTGTGTGGTGTTGGGCGCGCGCGCGCTTCAGCGGGGGGAGGGGAAGGGGGGGGGTTAACCCTGCAATGAAAGACCCACGGTGTGTGTAACCATGGGTAAAATTACCTGAGAGTTTTGAGTTGGAACTTGAGGGGGCATTATTTATTTAAAAATAAAAAAAAACACGGGTATCTTGAGAAAAAATAACATTATGCTTGTGAAAGGGGCCAAAACTACATTCTGCACAACAGACAAAACAATACACGACGAAAATAAAAAAAGGACTTTTTACGAATACTTTTTTGAAAAAACTTGGTTGACAAAATCAAATCTGATTGTCAATTTATATATTTAATAAGTATCTTCTTTTAGGGAAACCAGAATCACCGAGGGTGAACGAAAACGGAAATGGAGGAGAAAATGATGGGTCGGGAAAAAAAAAACAGCGACGGAGAGAGACGAAAACCCGAAAATGGATAAAACACGATGGCGTCACCAAAATAACAAGCAACAAAGTGCACAGTAAGGAACAAAACAAGAGAGGAAATGTCGACGATGAACAAGTCGATAAGCTGCCCGACATCGCCACCTTTGAGGACCTTCTTCAGGTGGTCGGGACGCGGGCCGCTGGAACCTGCTTCTGTTCCTGCTCTGCGCTTACGGTAGACCTCAGTGCTGTTAACCCCTTCACGCCCAGATCTTTCCTTGGCTATAAAAATGTGTATGTTTGTCAAGCCATATATTACGAAAAGTATCTAAATATACTAAATTAACTAGTGGACGAGGATACTAAACAGGTCAATCTATAAAAACATTGGTTATATTCATTAAAAATTATCTAATGATGGTCAAATACAATGTAAATTACGATCTGGTCCTCAAGGGGTTAAATTATTGTTGGATTAGATATTTTGTACTTCAGTTAAGCAAAACTGTAACATTATATAGTTAGTATTTTGCTGTACAGACAGACATGAGGAAGGATTAAACACATTCGCCTCATCCTTATCCTTAATTGACTTGATTTGTGAAAGAACGGTAAAAGCAAAGGCCACTCCAATAATATTACCTCACACACACACACACACACACACACACACCACACACACACCACAACACACACACACCCCCACACACACACCACCACCACACAACCACACACACACCACACCACACACACACACCCCACACACACCACACTCACCACACACACACACACCACACACACAACAGACACACACACACACACACACACACACCACAGGACAAACACCACCACACCACACACACACACCCAACACTCACACAACCACACACACACCACACACACACAACACTATCACACACACACAGACCCACACACACACACACACACACCACACACCACACAGGACACACACAGACACACAGACCCACACACACACCACCACACTCCAACACAACACACAACAGAACACCATACACACACCACGACACACACGACACCCTCTTCACCACCACTATGACAAAACTTATGATCAACACACACACATACACACAACACACCACACACATTACATCACACTACACACACACACCACACACAAACCAAACACACACACACCAACACACACAGGACACACAGTCACAATACACACACAACACACACACAACACACACACACACACACACACACACACACACAACACACACATAACCCGTTTCTCCGTCCTCCTGTCCTCATGAACCTCAAGGCTCTCTGGGTCGTGAGCTGAGCGTGCGAACAATACTATATACTATAATAATGATAACAATAATATTTTATTTCCACCCGAAGGCATACAGTAAAAAACTACAACAACATTGTATACAAACAATATTGCAATATATATATATAACAGAAACAAATATACAAACAGTTACAAACCATCATCCTCACACACTTTTCCCTGCGACACACATCTTTCTGAATTACCGGCGCTTTTTCTGCTCGATAGTTTCTGTTGAATATATTTTCCCTCCACAACCTTATACCCGACAGGAATACCAGTGTGGGTCTCACACCTTTTGTAGCCCCTTATATCTTACAGGCCCTTTTCCATTTGCGACATTTCAGGAACCAGTTCCGGAACTCAAAAATTTCAGGCGTTCCATTTGGACGAAAACCTGGCCCGGGCGACGCGCGTAGTGATTTAGCAAAACCCTTGAAACTTTCTCAACCCACATAGGGCGGCGGTACCCGGGGAGATTTTCATTTCAAAACAAATAATTCCCCCTTGGGGCCCTATTTCTCTTATCGTGAAGGGTTTTCCCATGACGAGTCGGAGAGGAGTCAGACAGGCCTGTTAGTTAGCACGGGTGGAGGAAATTGCGGTCCGCGATTTTTTAATTGATATGACCCCTTCACATCCAGCTGAGTACCACTTTTAATTATCTCCTCTTTCCTCTCTCTTTCTCTCCGCTCTCGCTCCGCTCTCGCCTTGGCTCGGGCTCTGGCTCGCGCTCGCGCTCGCGCTTTCTCTTCTCTCTCTCTTCTCTCTCTCTCCTCTCTCCCTCTCCTCTCTCTCTCCCCCCTTTCTCTCTATTTTCTCTCTCTTCTTTTCCTCCCTCTCTTCCCCTCCTCCCCCCCTCCCCCTTTCTCTCTCTCTCTCTTCCCTCGCCACTGAGTTTTTTAAAAAAATAAAACGGGGTTTTTGCGTTCCATTTTTGACAGCAAACCCAGAACCAGGAACTAACCCAACCTGAAATGAAAGAATGGTTCTGGAATTGGGGACAAAAGGGAAAAGGCCTTTTTTTCGTTTTATACTTTTTTTCTCGTCAGCTACCCTTTGTGTCGCCGATGCAGACACTCTCCTATCGTTCCTCGGCGCCACCCCCCGATACTGGGGTCGCCTGACTCACTGCGGAGGGAAAAGGACTCAGGAGCGATCTTCAGCTTCGCATTCCTGTTGAGTGAGTACACGGATTTTGTTGAATTTTTCTTCTTACCCCATGGGGATCACGGATCAGATAGGATTGGGAGGACATTTATCTTTTCAGTTTTTCATCTTTATCTGAACTTTTTTTCACAAAAGTTTTAAGCTCCTCATCTATTGCAGTAACCTACCAACCCTTAAATTTATTTTGCTTTATTTATAGTATTTCTTTTCTTTAAATTTTAATCTTTTTTCAATGTGGATGCAATTTCCCATGCTTGGGGGACGCTGAAACGTCACAAGAGCACCAACAGATCTTTTTATCATGCTCGCAGTTAAAAAAGATCGCTTCATCTTTATCGAGAATGGTTTTGGCAGGTAGAAAGGAAATGTAAATATGTTGAAGGACATACCCTTTTTAAAACCATTATTCTCGAATCAAAATTTAAGAAAGGGACAACTAATTACTAGGAAATAGACGTCCACACAAAGCGGGAACGTGTCCAAGCTCGCAAGGCTAAAAAACTTTTTAATACCCCCACCCCAGACGGGAACGGGTTTTATGCCTCACCTTAAAAAACTTTATCACTCAGCCAGTATTTTACAAGCTATATGCACCAGACCTTCCCCCATTCGTGAGTAAAATTTTCAAGCCCATATGCACTCTAGACCTGCCCCCATTCGTGGATAAACATTTTACAAGCCTATATGCATCTATTCCCTTTCCCCCATTCGCAGAGAAACATTTTTCAAAACCAATAGCATTAGACCTTGCCCCCCTTCGTGGTTTAAAAATTTTACAAGCCAATAGACTCTAGACCCTGCCCCCCTTCGCGAGTAAAAAATTTTTTTCAAGCCTATAAAACACCCAGACCTTTCCCCCCCTTTGCAGAGTAAACATTTACAGCCAATATGCACCCAGACCTTGCCCCCCTTCGTGGGTAAACATTTTCAAACCTATTTGCACCAGGGCCTTGCCCCCATTCGTGGGTAAACATTGTACAAACCAATAGCATCTAGACCTTGCCCCATTTGTGGAGGAAAAAATTTTAAAACCAAAGCACTCTAGACCCCCCCCCATTCTGGAGTAAACATTTTTCAAGCCTATTGAAAGATTCACAATCTTTTTAGTACCAAAAAATTAATTGGCTGAAAAAATGTCCAAGCGAGCGAAGCGAGGTTTTACAACAATTTACCCATTCTAAGACTGTGAAATTTCCCGAATTCCGTCTGTCCCTCCCTCTATACAGCCAAGGCTCCGTATTTTTGGCAAAGTTTCAACCAGAAGACGCCTTAAAAGGCGAAGACGAGCGAGCCCGTAAAACCCGATAGCAAGGAAATTTTTTTGGGAGGGGCAAATAGGGATTTAATAGGCTATAGAAAGAATAGGCTATCAGATGGCGAAGACCGTTTTGTCAATCGGAAGCGGGATTCCAAAGATATAAGCGTGACGGTCGGGTCGGTCAGGCCGCTTAAGTGAGAAAAATCCCGTATCCCCCGAGGACTCACGAGCGCTTCGCGCTCGCTCGAAACCAACTTTCAGGAAAGGTTAAGGCATAGACCACTGTATACCGGGGACGCACACGAGACAATGTTTGAATTGTGGGGCTGCATTAGAGGCCTGCGGGGCGCCCGACAAAGAGATATAGTGGTCTGTGGACTATCATATAGATGGTTTCTCAGTATATATGATATACTGTAATCTTCGTAAATTTTTGTTCTATAATTTTATCAAATAAAAACAGAAAAAACACGCTAAAGAAATTGCCTTTACGAGACTATGAAGAAATAGCATGATTCACTTAACTCTTCGCCATTTGAAACGTTGCGTGTCAACTTTTATCAGTAGATATCAATAGAAGCGCAATTTTATTAGCTTTCCATTGCTATATTTTGTTTTTCTGATAAATTAATTAGAACCATGAAAATTAGCGTTAAATAAATAAATAAAATCATCAATTGGGTAAATTTCCCCATTGATGGGGATATTTATTTACTTTTAAAATTTCGTTTTCGATAAAAGAATTTTACCATGTATAATTTTAGCGTTGATTAAATAAATAAGCTCATCAACGGGAAAATTACCCCATTTAGATTTTATTTATTTAGTTAACGCTAATTATGCATGGTTCTAATAAAATTATCAGATAACGAAATATAGCAATGGAAAGCTAATAATTGCGCTTCTGTTGATACCCTTCATGATAAAAGTTGACTTTGCAAAGTTTTAAATGGCGAAGAGTTGAAATGAAAATTAAGTTCACCAATTTTATTTCTTCAGAGTCTCGTAATGGGATTTCTTTAGGGGGGTTTTATGTTTTTTATTTATAATATTTTAGAACAAACATTTCCTTTTCGAAGATTACAGTATACCCTATATACTGTAAACCAGTCCCAATGATCCAAAATATATAAATAAGATATTTTATATATATATAAAATTATATTTTTATATATAATATATATAATAAAATATATATAAAATTATAATATATATAATTTTTATACATAATATATTATATATTATAAATGAAATTTCCCAACGGCCCCTCCGATTATAGGCCCTTGTGCGACAGGCCGATAATTCCTTTCCCCAGTCCAAAGGGATACAGTGGCTATGGTTTTAAGGGTTTATCCCTGAGATGTTTTAAACGCTATATTTAGCCCGGTTTTTAATCCAATTTCCTTTATTAGAAATGAAATATCTTTTTTTTTTAAAGAAACTTTTTTTGCCGAAACCTCTCCCTTTGCTCCCGGGGGGGACTAAGCTTGGTGCATAATATTGTAACTTTAATAGGAGACTTTTTCTCTCTCTCTCTCTCTCTCTCCCCCTCTCTATTTTCCTCCCCTTCCCCCTCTCGAGAAAGGGGGAACCCCCCAGAGGGGGAGAAAAAGAGGGGAGAGGGAGAGGGGGAGAGGAAGAAGAAGGGGGGGAGGGGAAAGGAGAAAGAGAAGAGAGAGGGGAGAGGAGAGACCCCAGAGGGGAGAGGGGAGAGAGAGAGAGAGGGGAGAGAGAGAGGAAGGGGGAGGAGAGAGAGAGATAGAAGAGAGAGGGATCAAAATACGGTGTTTTCGTGTCCAAAAACCACTCGGATTGTCTTTTTAAAAATCATACTTTTACGGGTAAAATTCTGCTTTTTGATATAATGAATTTTTGTGCCGGGGGAACCCTATAAAATACCTTCAGGAAAAAATATAAACAAAACAAAAGTTTCTTTTTTTTAAAAAAAAGGTAAACTGCAGATTATGTTTTGGACAAATCAGTTCAGAAAAAAAATGCCCTAAAAAACGAGGGGGGGATGAAGGGGGACGTTTTCCCCCCCATAAAAGTTATTGGTTGCCCCTTCCCCCGGGGCCCCCCCCCCCCCATGGCCAAAAGGGTGGGCCCTATTATGTATAAAAAGCTCTTTAATTAAAACCCCCCCTGATTTTGAATTTTGGGAAAATTTTCCCCCTTTTTAAATTTGCACAGAGGGGCCCCCCCCGAGGGTCCGCTTTCCCCAGGCCTCCATTGAAAAGATACCCCCACTGCGGGCAAAAGGGAAAAAAGTCCTTTTAACCCACCCACAAACTACGTACAAAACCCAAAAAAAAGGGTGATATTTCCCACCCACAATCCCTTGGGGGACCAAAGTTTAAAAATAGTTCGAAGCACCCAAAGAAAATCTAAACAATATAAAATTTTGAAAAAATACTACAAAATTTATACCAACATTTTTATTTAAATCACATTTACTAATATGTATGATTCATTTAACGTCACAGGTCAAAAATGATTGGTCAAAGGTCAACAGGTAAGGAGGTGGGAAGGAAATAAGGGAAAGGTTTATTTTTGATTTTTTTTTCGGGCTCCAGCAGGGGAGGACCACGAGCTAGCTTGAGCCCGTCAGAGAGATGCTTTGAAAAAAAAGAGAGGAGAGTGTTCGTGCTGCTGGCGTGCGGCACGAGGACTGGCTTGTCCATCCTGACGAGGAGTGCGGGGTAGAAAGGGGCATTCAGCAGGAGTGAAAAAAAAAAAAAGAGGTTTAGTGTTTCGAAGCAGTGTTCAGTTCCTTGAGTAATCCGGTACGTGCGACAGTCAAGGGCGAGCCAGCGAGGCATCAGGAAGTGTGTGCAGGCAGCTGGAAGGTGGAGGAGGAGGATTTTTGGTCAAACAACGCTTAATTTTGTTGCTTTTCTTCATATTTCTGCAGCGTAAGGTAGTAGAGAGAGAAAGGGAAGGAGTATGAGAGAGAGTGAAATGAATGAGTGGGCAGTGGTGGGTCTAGTGAGTGGCCACTGTCGGCCCTGAAATCTCATTGATTACCCAGATTTCAGTCACAGGTCTAATGAAAATTCAACCATTTCTTTTTAATGGCCATGCCATGGCCACCGCACACTAGATTTGCACACCTTAACCACCCCCGTCAAATTATCCTGGCGCCACTGTGGGTGGGAGTGAGAGCTTACGTGTGATTTGAGGTTGTTTAGTTCTCCCTGCAAAGTAATGGCTGTTGCCTCGTTTTTTTCTACCTTATATAACGTCAGATTGGCAATAGCCTGGGCGTAGCTAAAGGAGGGGAACGTTTCCCCCCCTCCCCCACTGGCCATGGCTGCCGTAATCGCTTGGACCTGGGGATGACGATATGCCCAACCAAACATATTCTATGTGGGCATCAGAATGCCCAGAGCTCGATTGCCATAGTGCCCCCCATACACAGCTGTGCCCCCCCCTCCCAGGTGCCCCCCCAAATTTATAGAACCTAGTTGTGCACTGTTTAGAACCTAATGGTGCGTCCACACTGGCAACATTTTGTCTAAAAAGAAAGTTGAAAACAGCTCGCGAAAGCAACAACAGCTACATTTGGGAAAAAATTTTTTACAACAATTAAGAAAAGTTGTGTTACTGTTGGCGAAAATGTTAGCAACAAAGTAGACTTTGCCGTCCCACTGGTCCCCTGGAGGCGTGAAAAGGGCATGTGGCGTGTGAGGACGCCTTGGCGGCAGGGGTGGCTGCCGTAGCTTTTGGGGGCCTCGGAGGAGACGCCCACGTAGAGTCTGGGCGGACCTCCTTTTACATAAACAGGAACATGCAGGACATAAATGTTCATTTTCTGTATTTTGTCTGCCAGAAAAAGCATGCTGTTTAATGCGAACCACTGCCAAAGAGCATCATTAAATCCATTCCAGAATTCTCCTTTTTTTTCTTAAAAAAAATTTTTTTTTCTGAAATGTGCAATATGGTTTTTCATTTTTTTCCTTTCTGCCTCATTTTCTCCCCCTTCAAAATTTCTGCGATTTTTACGCCACGCATCGGCACTCTTTAAAACATTTTATTAGAAAATGGGTGGGACCCAGAGCAAGGTGGTCCGTGGTAACAATCGATCGATTTTACCACTGTTTCCCCCCATTCATTCCTGGTTTTGACCTAAAAAAGGGGGGCCCAAAAAGAGTGAACTAGATCCGCCTGTTGGTGTTTCTGTGGTCTGTCCAGATATCTCCCCCCCCACATTTCGTCCCCCACCGGGGTTACCATCATATCACCCAAAAACCCCCGGACCAACATGTCCACAAAAGTGTATCCCTTTTCCCACCTCGTAACTTTTGCCTACTATGTTGTTTTTTGGTTTTCCCAAAATGTTTTGTTTTCCCCGTGTGGACGCACCATTACTCATAGCTTACTGGAAAAATTTTCCCTTAGGTCCCCCCCCCGCGCACATCCTCAATCAAAAACCATACTGATCATTTCAAAAGATAAGTTCCACCCTTTTTCAAAAATAAATATATTTGGCAATTTTATTTTTTCACCCCAAAAACGATTTTTGATGGCCTTATGTTTTTTTTTTGTGTGTTTTATGTGTTTTTTGGGAAAGAATTGCTAACCGTTTTCCTTTTTTTTTTTTTTTTTATTTTTTTTTATTTATTTTTTTATTATTTTTTTTTTTTTTTTTTTTTTTTTTTTTTTTATTTATTTTAATTTTTTTTTTTTTTTTTTTTTTTTTTTTTTTTTTTTTTTTTTTTTTTTTGCAAAAAAAAAAAAAAATTAACCTTAACCTAACCTTACCCTTACCTATACCCCAAACCAACCCCTACCCATTCTAACCCATACCTAACCTAACCTATACCTAAAAATATCCTTTAACAAACTAAAAAAAAAAAAAAAAAAAAAAAAAAAAAAAAAAAAAAAAAAAAAAAGGGGGAAAAAAAAAAAAAAAAAATTTTTTACCAAAAAAACAAAAAAAAAATAAAAAAAGGGGGAAGAAAAAGTTTTGGGTTAAATTAAAACACAAAATTTTTTCACCAAAATTTAACTTGAGCCCAAAAACAAAAATAAGGCGGGAAAAAGGGTTTGGGGAAATTTTATCTCATAATTTTTTTACCCCAAAAAGATTACTGCGTTTATTTTTTGGGAAAAAAACTCCCACGGGTACAAAAATTTGGGGAAAACCAAAGTATGTTTTTAATTTGGGGGTAAAAAAATATCTGTAAAATCCATTTATTATTTTCCCCCCCTTTCCCCAAGGTAGCCTGATGGGGGGGGGAGAGAAGGAGAGAGAAAAAAGAGAGGAGAGAGAGAGGAGAGAAAGAGAGCAGGGGGAAGGAGAGAGGAAGAGGGGGGAGAGAGGGAGAGAAGAAGAGAGAAGAGAGGGGAGATGAGAGGGGAAGAGAGAGAGGGAGAGAGAGAGAGAGAGAGAGAGGGGGAGAGAGAGAGAGAGAAGAAGAGAGAGAGAGGGGAGCAAAAGGTTTTGTTAGGCCTAGGGAAAAATGCTCGGATGTGGTCAAGGCTTTTTTTGTAATGTCATTTTGAATTTATGTCTTGTGCTTTACGTACTTTCCATTACCCCCCATTTACCTTAAGTTGCAACCCCAACCCCCACACAAAAACACACACACACACCCCCACACAAACCCAAAAACACACACAACACACAACAACACACACCCCCCCCCCCACTCCCACACCCACATGGTGGTTTTTTCACTTGTGGGGGAGGGGTTCGAAAATCCCTCGGGGGGGGCCTCCCGGGGATTCTTCCTTGCAAATTGGGCGGTTTTTCTGTCCCCCTTGGGGGAAGGGGGGGGGGGTTTTGGGGGGTTGTAAGGTCCCAGCATTGCCCAAAGATCGGTAATAATGAGCTCCCAAACTCGCTTTAGAGGGGAAAGGCGATCGCGAGCCAGCTCCGTGGACAAAGACAGACAACACAACACACACCAACACACACACCAACACACCACACCAACACACACACACCACAACACACACACACACACACAAAAACACACACACACCACACACACACACACACACCAAAACCCCCAAACACACACACACACACACACACAACAACAACCAACACACCACACACCCCACAACAAAACCCACACACCACACACAACACACACCACCACACACACACACACACACACACCCAACACACACACACCCACACAAAACAACACACCCCACCACACACACACACACACCCCCAACAACACACACACACCACACACACACAACACAACACACACACACACACACCATACAAACAAACAAATCAAAAAAAAATCCCAAAAATGGTGGGTTTTTTTTAATTTTTAAATCAAAAATTTTTTTTCTTAAAAAATTTTTTAAAGTTTATTAATTTCCCCTTTTCCATGGAATTTGGGTTTCAAGAGGGTTAAATAAGGAAAAAAGTTATTTTGGGGGGTT
Organism: Chionoecetes opilio; assembly: GCA_016584305.1. NCBI lineage: Eukaryota > Metazoa > Arthropoda > Malacostraca > Decapoda > Majidae > Chionoecetes > Chionoecetes opilio. The sequence goes on from JACEEZ010022636.1 coordinate 31,247, forward strand.
AAAAATTTTCTCCTACAACCCGTTTTTTACCTTTAAAAATTCTTTTTTCCCCCCTTGTTCGGAAACTTTTAATGAGGATTTGCTTTATTAGAATTTAAAATGGGGGATTTTTTAGGAAAATACTAGTGTTTTAACGTCCGCCACGCCCCCCTTGTTTTTGCCTCCATTTTCCCCCCCTTCCTCTAACCCAAATTTTAAAATAATTTGTCAAAAAACCCCAATAAATGGGTTTTTTTTTTTAAATTTTAAAATTGGGCCCCCATTTAAAAATTTTTTTTTTCTTTAAAAAAAAAAAAAAAAAAACCCTTTAAAAATGTTTTAAAAAGAAAAAGAAAATTTTTACCTTCTATCCAAAGTTCCTCCTTGTTATTTTTAGAATAGCTATAACTCCACTGCGTAATAAACTGCTGTATTTTTTGGGGCTGACTTGTCTCATTCTTATTTTCCTGCCACTCAGAGTAGTCCTACATGGAGACGATACAGCGAGACAAAAAATTAGGATAGGAAATAGGAGAGACGACGGGGAAGGCTGGGGTGCGGAGGTGGAGGGAGGGGAAGCCGGGAGGGGAGGATTAGCTGTCGTTGAATTGATACACGATCACAAGTACGTCACCATATCCCCCTGTCTGAAATATCTACTCGGCTCTTGCCAGCTTCGCCGGAAGCCAAGAGTAAAGATCCTACATTAAACACACTGGCAATGCACTCTACTGCCATACATTTAGGGACGGTCTCAGACAATACTGTGCGCACACTTCACTTTTGATCCCACTGTTTGTTTGAGGCAGATATTTGCGAAATCGGGATGCCTAATGGGTCTGAATGGATAGTAGGTGCCTTCATCATCGTAGTAATACAAGTGATGGGAGTTAATGTTCTCACTTAATGAACTTGACATGAGACTATAACTGCTTGTCTCTCATCTCACTGTTTATCTCGAACAAGACTTCATCTCACCCTATTTCTGCTTTTGGGATTGAACTATCTCAAGAGTTCCGAGCCACTCCTGTCACTTTCCTTCATCCACTTTACGGGTGGTCCCAGTAGTCAACGATCCTTGGCCTGTCCACCTAATATATACAACATCCACCTACCATTCCCCAACCCACAACTTCTTTCTTTCTAAAGTTAGATTGGTGGATCTCTATGCTATACGAATTCCTTGATGTGTAAGAGACATTTGTGCTACTTCGTAGTGGAGTCAGAGAGCTGCTTTCCTCTTTTAATTTATTTTTTTTTCAGTGAAATGTTCTTGGATTTCTCAGTGTCCGTCACAGTTTGTGCATATCCTGCTTCTCTTTGTTTACCTACGTTGTGTTTTACGGGCTGAACTACACTCGCATGATCCCGTCTCTGTATCTACATTTAGCCATTTTTTCTTCAATTGGGCACATTATTTTCCGATATCACCTCCTCATTAGTCCATTCCTTACTTCTACAATTTCATATGAGGTAAAGCTGTACTTGTGTCGCTATCTCCGTGGCTTCTGTTCAATTGATCTTAAATTGAATTGCATGCCCCCCCTCATACGCACCACCGCCTCTGCCCTGGAAATTCTAAATAACTCGCCCTTCCGTCTTTGACTGCAAATAACTACTGCCTGTATGTTATGCCTAATTGTACTTTCACATCTGTATAGGTTCCGCGTGCGCTCGCTTAGGGTACCCACAC
>JACEEZ010022637.1:0-27500 GCA_016584305.1 Chionoecetes opilio
GGGTGAGGGTGATGTGCAGAGGCTTCAAACCAGAAAACAGTCACAGCAGAGTCTCATTAAGAAGTAAGCAAGTAGTAGGGACCATTACGTACCTACCAGCTGCTTACCTTTGACGAGGCTCTGTTATGACTCTGTTTTTTCTTGGTTTAGAAGCCTTGCACATCAGCCATTACCTCAGGTCTTCTCTATAGTGTTGTCAGCGAGAAGAGAGCACAGAAAATATAGCACCTGGAATTTTCAATTCGCGCAAAATAACTCGAAATTCTTCCATCGCCGTAGTTTTCCCTTCGTGGGGTCCACCCGCGCGACCCCGCCTTATCCCCACAATGCACCGATGTAAACAAACCGTGACGTAGTTATGTCTTGGGGCCCATTCATATTAACGTAATACTTAGTATCTTTGATTTTAACATATGTATCCACGATTATTAGGTATATATAAACGTTTTGAATCCTCTAATATCACGTTACATCATGATGTTATAAGACGTAATTGAAACGTAAAACCACTACGTAATATATTAGTAGAAGAAACGCGTATTACATAACGTCTTAATTACGTTACATACGATACATAAAACGTATCGTAGCGGACGTAACCAAACATACCTAAATACAACATAGACAATTCAAGATGAACGTATGATTTACGTATATATTACGAATTTTCCTAACGTTACCAAAAAACGCAAACCTTCTCAAAACGTTAGGTTTACGTAGTGTGTTTGTGGGGGCCCGAAGGCCACCAATAGCCCTCCGCAGGAGCTAGCCAAAAAGCCCGCCCGGGGGGCGGCTTTGCGGCTATTACTAATACAAATACAAGCTCATTTAAAACTGAGAAAAGTATCCAAGTTACATAACACCTAACACCTGTGCCGTTCACGTTGTCCACATTTAGTCTCTACCAGTTGTCCACATTTCTGGCATGGCATGGGGGGGGGGGGGGGGATGCGGCCATGCCCACCCCCCCTTTTTGCAAAGAAAAATAATAATAAATAAATATATTCATCGAACGAAAAAACATTTTTTAAACGATTTTTTTTTATCCTTGCCTTTATAAAACTTAGTTATATTAAAGTATTCGTCCAGACTCATTTTTTCTTTGCATAAGTTTTGTTGAATGTTCATTCAAAATACCTACCTACCTAATCCACACAAAAAAAATTATTTCTTCGCCTTATTTCCGTGAAAACACGACTTTGTATAACCGTTTTGTTTGTTTGGCCCCCCACTTTCAAATTCTGGGTACGCCACTGATAGCTACCGTCAAGTCATGTAGATTACTGAGGAACCGTTAAGGCGGAACCCGGGTTTCCCGAATTTGGAACCGGTTTCTAGCCAGTCGTGGCGGACCCGTCGGAACCGGTTCCAGAACCGGTTCTCGCCCAGCCTATTGTTTACATGTGAGTGGAATTCTCGCCGACGTCGGCGAGTGTGCAAATTTTTCACGTCGGTGAGCGACAGTTCCCGTTTTTGCCCTTGATATTGTTTTTACAGTCCCCCAATTTTAAAAATTTTAAATCAATTTTTCCCCCATTTTTTTAATTTGGGAAATAAAAATACCAGTATTACCCCGAAATTTGGGGTGGGTTTAGGGGTTTAGGTAGGTTGTTTTACAAGTGGAACTCTCACCGAAGTTTCCACGACGGGCAAACCCCGGCGATAGTTCTCTTTTGGTGTTTCGGAGCGATTGCTATCGGCGACAGTTTTTAAAAAACCCTGAACGTCACACCCTTGAGCTGTTACCGCTGAAAGGGAAGGATGGAGCTGCCCCCCTGTTGAGGGTACGTTGTGCCCCAATCAATTTTACCTATTGTTTACCACTATTTGGCAAAAAAGGTTTAAATTAGAGGTACCTGGTACTCTTTCTACCGAAATTCTCCCCCAACACAAACCGGGAAAATTTTCGGCGACGGTAATGTGAGGTTGGAATACTGCAAATGGTCAGAGCACAAGCTGAGAGGTAAAAGGGTTTAAAACTGATAAGCACTGCTCCAAGCTGATCTGACTGACTTTCCCACAGCATAAATATACAAAGTCTTCTGTATTCTTATCTGCACAGGTGAGGGCCATTTTGGGCTGTCACCCTTTAAACCGCACGCCCAACAAATCTGAGGTGCCGATTAATTATAAGTCAAAAACAAGCACCACAGAGATGCGGGGTGGGGAAAATTAAAAACTAACCTAACAAACCGGGTTTGTTTTTAACCCATTTTTCCTGGCCCCCCCTTTTCCCCCCCCCCCGTTATACCCTTTTTACGGGGTTTGTTTTGGACTTAGAATTTTTAAAAGACTGGATTTGTAGAGGCAGGGGGTTTAAAAAGCCTGACAGCCCTGGGAAACCCCTTTCAGATATGAAGTACATAAGTGTTCTATAGCTGCTGAATTTATTTAGTAAGTTGGAGCAGGTTATGTAGATACCGGCCCCGCCCTCCTGACCCCCCCGCAAACCTTTTTCTCTTCTTTGCACTGCCAAAATATTTATAATTTTAATTTTTTTTTTAATCGTTTTAAACCAAACCCCACCTCTAACCTAACTAATCTGATAAACCTAAATTAACCGTTGCGGCGAAAAAACATGGTTTTTCGGGACTGCAGTAAAGCCATTTTTGTTAAAATTTGGCCATGGGAAATGGGGTTCAAAAAAACAACTCAAGAATGAAAAAAAATTTCCGATGGTACTTACTTATTTTTATTGTTTCAAGTTTAGAGGGTCTGCCCACAGTCGTGGGGTCCACCGCCTTTTTAGTCTTTGGGGTCCCGTGTAGAAGGTCACTTGATCTACGATTTGAGGGTTGGGGGCTCGACAGGGGGTGTAAAACCAGGCACTGGGGGTCATCTGGCAAGGTTTGAGGAAAACCCGTTAGAGCGGGCCCTTTAATTTGTCCCCACTGACCATGAGCCCTTTACTTCCTTTGGTAGAACATTGAATGTTCTTTGGCCAGCTGACTCAGCTGGCAGCCAAAAAAGTCTTGGTTCGCTGGAAGGTGGGATGGCAGGGCTCTCCCTAACCCCGTCCCTTGCGGTCGCGGTGGGACACTTCACCACAAGTTTTTGGGTCGGGTACCATTTTTTCTTTATCTTCCCGATATAAATGGCTCGGTACCTACCCTTTTTCTCTGCGGGGACAAGGCCCAGCCTTTAAGGCGTCCCAGTTTGAGGCCTTTAGCCCAAAAATCCGTCTGGGAATTGCCCTTTTGGGCGGCCTCCCGCTTTGTTTTGCCCTGTTGGGTGGCGACCATAGTTGGCGGGCAATAGTTAGGTGTGGTGGATTAGGACTTCCAGAGTATAAATGACCTCGGTTCCCGGAGGTGAAGTTTCAACACCCACCCAGCCATCTCCCTGGCTTTCTTCCCCCGTGACGCTGAGTGGTGTTTGAAGGTTCCGCCCTCATAGGTGCCCCCCCAGGCATTTGATGTGGGGCGGGGGGAGAGATGTCATGGCCTTTCTGCATCGGTTTGGTGTCTCTTGATGACTCCGTTTGGACCACATTCATCATTAAAATTTTGCTCGTTAAAAGCATATTTTTCTCCTTAGCCCAGGAAAACACGTTTTGAGGTCCTGTTGGAATGTGGACCACGGGGCACACTACAGCTTTGCTGATGGTGGATCATCAGAAAAGGGGGCGCAAAGGACAAAGGACTTTGAAACCCCCACTACCTAAAAAAAACCTTTTTACCCCCATCAGATTGGGTTTAGTGTGGGGTTTCCCTTGTAATCTTTTAAACGCAGTAAAACCCCCAATGTCCATGTATTGTTTTAAATTGCTTTTTACCAATGTAAAATTTTAATTGGAAAAATTTGAGGAATAGGTCGGTAGGTAATTCCGTGACTTTATCAGTTCCCGTAAAATTTTTATTATTTTCGAGCTTATGATCCCATAGGCATAGTGTGTTTACCGGATATATTTAAGTCATCCAATAATCAAAAACGTTTCACTTTCCTGCCCGAAACCTCCTTTCCGACGAGTCCCCGGTTTTGTTATGGAGGAGGAGGAAAATTTGTAAAAAAAGGGGCATTTCAGCGATTTTTAAATTTTACCATTTTAAACACATCAAAATAGGAAAAGAGCACTTTAACCTCGTATCAATTACTGGCAAAAAAGTACCAATTTTCGGAAAATTAGGTTAAGACAAAAAATGCGAAGGGGGAACAATGTGAGTGAAAGTACTTGGCGGAGTGAGTGTAGGTGTATGTGTGAAAAATGTAGCTGGGCGTATGACACAGCTGTTAAAAGAGTCCCAAAGACTTTCTAAACAAGAATACCCACTGCGGTCCCCCAATGAAACTTCTGTTATCCCCCGAGGGTGGCCCCGCGGGGGCAGGTTTTTTAAACCGTCTGCTGGCCCATTCATTTGCTGATATGCCCAAAGAATATTCATTTTAAACTCTTCGCCATTTAAAATTGAGAGTAAATTTCCATAAAACCCTACAATAGAAGGCAATTTTTTTGCTTTCCAAATATTTTTTTTGATAAAAAATTTACAACCGTGATCTTTACCGTTAAACTAAAAAAAAACACATCAATGGGGAATTTTTCCCTGATTGAGATGTTATTATTCATTTATATATTCGTTTTCTAAAATGAAAGCACCATGCATAAACTAGCTTTAAAACAAATAAAAAAACCTTTCAAGCGGGAAAATGACTGATGATGTTTTTATTTATTTATTTTAACGGTAATGATGATGGTTTAAATTTAATTTTTATCAGAAAACGAAAATATCAAGGGAAAGCAAAAAATTGCGTTCTTTTGATAGTTTCATGGTAAATGTTGATTGAAATTTTTTAAATGCGAAGAGTTGAAAAAAATAAAATTTCATGCATTTTTTCTTAAGAGATGTAAGGATTTTTAGGTGTTTACTGTTTTTTTTTTTGATAATATTTTAGAACAAAACATTCGAAGATAACAGATATATTATAATGATAAACCATAGTTATAGATTTTTTATTGAAGTCAATGCAGCAAGGGGAAGGGCCAGAGATGGTTAATCCTGCCGCACGGCGGAGGCGATTTTTCGGCACCCCAGGGCACCCCCGGGGGAGGTATTTGTTGTAGAATGTCTTTGGATGTATACCAACCGAAAAAGTCCTCCCGGCCCCCAGTTCTTCCCGGGCCCCGGTACTGGCCCCTAGTTTTTAGGCCCCCGTCCTCGGCCTCCAGGGTTCAACCCAAACTGCGGCCTCCCAGAGCTGAGGTGGTGTTGCTGGAGCCCATGAAGTTTTCATGTTGGTTTTTTTTACTGGATGCATATTTTACTTCTATATACAGCTTTATAATAGATTTTGTGTAAATGACTATAACTACTGTAGCTAAGACACTATAGTCGCACCTGCACTTTATGTCGCCAGGTGCAAATATTACGATTTATAGCATCACCACTGATTTGTAGTGCCACTTGAAGAGATACACAGTAGTTTATATCATGACAATAATCTACACTGTTTCAGCGTTGTTTTATTGCTCTGTTCTGCAAGTATATATGGTTTCAAATTTCGCTACTTGTTTTTTTTTTCCTTCGGGCTGATGACGAAGGCTGGAGGGGCACTCAAGAACATAAACACTAGCTGGCGATTTAGTGTAGGTGCCACTCTGGTTGATATTTTGGTCATTTGTTCATTTATAGTATTATAGGACTGCAGATGAAGACACAAAATGACAGACTCTTCCAGATAAGCCTCTTCTAAACTTTCTGAAAATTATGGATGTATGAATGTAAGTATGACGCCACCAGACGTCTGTACATAAAAAAAACCGTTGTCATGATTACTTTAGTTGTTATCTACAGTACGTAGTAATTAAATTAACGAAGTGAAAGCCTACGACCGGTATCTATGTTCCTTATAGCCAGCAACTCTAAAATATAGTGTGGGTGTGGCAGCATGCAGAATTAAACACATGTCACTTCACAACATTAGCTTCATATTACTGGCGGATGGAGTGACCAGCAAGGGGTAGGCCGGAGGACACGGGTGGGGGGCCGGAGGACGGAGGGTGTCGCAAGAAAACAGGGGCCGGAGTGACTTGAAATCCTACCAAAAACATTGGGTTTAGCTAATGGTTCGGATGGTCCAATCCCTCAGATGACACAAGTCGTCTTGAGGGAAAGAAGTAACAAATAGTCAGCAGATAATCATAACAATGTGCAAATATGACTAAAAAGCATGAAAATTTTTATCAGTGTTCGTACATACCATAAGGTTCATTAGATCGGGTGAGGTAAGTCAGATTTACTCTCTGAGGATAGTGGAGGTAATTGACCTCAATTACATTTAAATTGTCATTTTTCACGATTCTGATGCAGTTTGTCTGTTTTGGGAATCATTAAAAAGGTATGTTGCCATTTCTGTGGGGGGGGGGTCCCTTTCTCTTTGGAGAGCCTATTTATACAAATACCGGATGAAACCATGACTGACAAGTGCTTTAAATGAGGTCAGTGAGCCTAGGAAAACAAATTATTGGAAATACACATTTAGGTTATTGTGGTGTCAGACCAGCTTGCATGAAATCGGGTGTAAGATCATCTGGCAACCTTAAATTTCAATGTGCACTGACATAGTCTATAAGCTTAAAGTACAGTGTTTTGAGGTCAGTTACCTCAGACACATGTATAGTACATACCGGTACATGTAATACACACACATTATCTCATATAGACGCATAAATATAAAGTGTTGATTGCCACCTAACAGTCTCCTGAAACATGCAAATAATGCAGTGCACTGATGTGCAGCCTGGTGCACTTGCAGCGGCACGGTACCTCCCTTCTTGACAGCCGCAGTGGATTCAGTGCGTGGCAAGATTTTGATGATCTCTGGCAGTGTCGTCAAAGAGGCTGCACCCAGAGGCCTCCTTTGTCAGGCCCCAGTAAGATGGGGGAATGGTAACTGGATTCAGGACAGAGGTTTGGTTCCAGCAGGTTGCCTGGAGTGCCACGCTTGATAGCGCCTGCGTCTGGGAAATGTTTTCTAGGAGCCTAGACTGTGTGCAAAGGAAAATGTTTCCTAGCATCGTTTCATTCCATGGTGTCCTGGTGCGGTCATACATCAGCAGACGAAGTGCGCCAGCATTGACATTGACTCCTCACTCACATCATTGGATGCGTAAGAGTTCTTCAAAGCATCGATCACCGTGGGAAAACACTCTAGTCTTCCAGGAGTCTTATCCCTCTGCCAGTGAAAGAAGACACAGTGTCGCACCCTGTTGAGGGCATGGAAGATGGGGAGAGTAGCACATTGTCTTGGGTCATGGCGGCAGCCAGTCGGTGAACCGCTATGTACCGAAGCTGGACTCCAGTACCAAGAGCTATCCACAGCTCGTCGGATGGATGTGTTGAATGAAGCCACAGCCAGTACCACAAACATCAGTATCCACAGTGCATATTGGCCCACCTTTCTGATCCTTCTGCACAGCATCTGCCAATATGTAGAAGCAGGCGAGTGTTCCGCCTCCTCGTGCTGAAACATGGGGCGAGGCTGGTCAGTCGGGACTCGGCAGGAGAGCACCTCAGTTCCACATGTTTGCATACATTCTGAAATTGTGGTCTGAAACCATCTTCTTCTCTACGTACTACCTGTGCTGCTCTGCCTAGGTGCCATGGGCTCACTGTCCATGATCACAGGCCTCTTCAGGGCGGGGACCTATATCTTTCTCAAACAAGAGAAGTGTTGTCTCGGCCCTGAGAATGGGGTCTCAGATCAGGAAGCACAGAAAGAAGTTGTCCTCAGTCTGTTGTGTGTATTTCTGTTGGTTACCGTGGCCACCCAGCTGCTCCAGTCTCGTCTTGTAGAGTAGCCTACGTCTGAGAGTTTTGTAAATACAGGGGCATTGTCCTCATCTGCATGCATGTCCCTCCATGAAATACCACCAGCTCAGCAAAAGGCATGCCATGCCAGACGACTCCGCATCCTCGTCTCCGTGAGGGCGGCCGGTCTGAGTTTGTTGTACGTATAATGCACGTCATGATTTTGTATGTACGATAATGCACGGAGGACAGTTGCCGATGGATTTGCCTCGATGCATCATGTCCTCCTGTAGGACAGCTTGGCCAGAGTTCAGGTGTCCCCCAATGACCACCATACTACGTCACGTTTGTTTACATCGGTTCCATTGTGGGGAATTTTTGGCGGGTCGCCGCGGGTGGACCTACGAAGGGAAAACTACGCGATGGAAGAATTTCGAGTTATTTTTGCACGAAATTGATATGCCAGGTGCTATATTACTGTGCTCTGTTCTCGCCTGACAACACTATAGAGAAAGACCTGATGTAATGCTGATGGGCAGAGGCTTTCTAAACCAAAGAAACAGTCATACTAGAGCCTCATCAAAGGTAGCAAAACTGGTAGTACGTATGTGTCCCTACACTGCTTACTTCTTATGAGACTCTGCTGTGACTGTTTTCCTGGTTTAGAAGCCTCGCACATCAACCATCACCTCAGGTCTTCTCCTATGTTGTCAGCGAGAACGGAAATATAGCACCTGGAATATCAATTTCGCCAAACTAACTTGAATTTTTTTATCGTCGTAGTCTTATCGTTGTAGGCTGCTACATATTCATGATTATGATGTATTAAAATACCTTATTAGTGGTTCCTTTTGTTGTCTTCCTCATAATAAGAGTGAGAAGCATGGTTTAAGTTGTTACTTGACGAGCCAATGAATTACTCTTTGGTCTATACCACTCACCAACCTTTGCCTTTGATTTATCTTATTACTCCATCCATAAACAAGTTGCAAACACGGTGACATTACCCACCTTGCTCATGGTACATGCAGTATGTCGTCTACGATATTTTTGTCCCTACAAAATCGGAGAACTCGTCGACAGTAATGGTTAGGTTGGTATCCGGTCATTTCGCCCCCACATGCCATTTTGCCACCACCATAGAGTCATTTCGCCCACACTTATGGAGGGGGGGTGTGTTTTTTCCCTTAATATTAGGGGAAAAAAGGGCTAGGAGGTTAGGTTATATTTGTTTAGGGTGTCGTATAACCCCCCAAACTCCCCGCTAGGAGGTTAAGGTTTATATTTGTTTAAGGTTAAGTTAGGGAGGTTAGATTTGGGGAGGTAGGTTAGATTTGGTAGGTTAGGGTGAGATTTAGATTTTGGTTAGGATAGTTAGATTTGGTTTAGGTTAGGTTAGGTAGGTTTAGATTGGTAGGTTAGCATATCGGTGGGCAAGCCCCTTCTAGGGTAGGTTATTTTGGTTAGGTTAGGTTTATTTTGGTTAGGCAATTTTGTCATTTCGGCCCCCCACAAGACATTTCGTCCATGTAAGTCAATTCGCCCCCATATAAGACGCCAAATTCGCCAACTCTAAAGTCATTCGCCCACACCGATCATGTCACGATCAGGAACTATATCTTCCCTAGCAGAAATGGAATGAACCACCAGTAACCTTTTCCCCCCCCCCCCCCCGAAATGCCGGTAAATTCTAGTGTTTGCCCATACTCTCCCACTGCCCCAAAACAAGTTGTGGACCTGTGGAATGCGGGGTTTTCGGGGTGGGAAAAAATTATGAGTCGGGAAAACACGGTAATTAAAGAGTTGTGTAGGGGGGGTTGGGGTAACATTTCCTAGATGTAGGGTAATTTCCTTATACTAGAGTGAAAATTGCCTAACAAAAATAACCTAAACCTAAACCAAAATGTTAACCTACCTTAGCAGGGGGCTGACCCACCGATAACCTAACCTAACCACATCCACCTAAGCTAACCTAACCACTAAACTAACATATCTAAACCTATTCGATTTGGTTAGGTTGGTTAGATTAAATTTGGTTGGGTTAGGGATAGGTAGCTTTGGTTAGGTTAGGTTTAGATTTGGTAGGGTTAGGTACGTGTGGGTCAAGCCCCCTGCTAGGTAGGTTAATTTTGGTTAGGTTAGGTTTATGTGGTTTAGGGCAATTTTCTCTCTTATAAGGAAATTACCCAAGATCTAGGAAATTTACCCCCTACACAACTCTTTTAATTACGTGTTTCAGAGCATAATTTGTTCCCCACCGAAAACCCCGCATTCACCAGGTCCCAAACTGGTTTCGGGGGAAGTGGGAGAGTATGGGGCCAAACACTAGAAATTTCCGTAATTTCGCCCCAAAGGTTACTGGTTGTTATTCCATTTCTGCCAGAGGAAGATATCGTTACATGGACTCCGTGACAGGATCGTAGATAGGGCGAATTGACTTAGAGTTGGGCGAATTGACGCTAGAATGTGGCGGAAATTGACTACATGTGGACGAAATGCCTTGTGGGCGAAATGGACGAAATGTGCCTAACCAAAATAAACCTAACCTAACCAAATTAACCTACCCTAGCAGGGGCTTGACCCACCGATATGCTAAACAACAAATCTAAACTAAGCTAAACCTAACCTACCTAACCAAATCTAACATATCCTAACCAAATCTAATCAACATAACCTCCTAACCAAATCGAATCAAAACTACCAAATCTACATACCCAACCTAACCTAAACAAAATATAAACACCTAACATCCTAGCGGGGGGTTGGGGGTTCTCGACACACTGAAACAATATAACCTAACGCCGAGTCCTATATAGGACTCCATAGTGTGGGCGAAATGAAATACATGGTGTGGCGACGAAATGGCATGTGGGCGAAATGGACCGGATACCAACGACATTACTGTCGGCGAGTTTCCCGATTGTGTAGGGACAAAAATATCGGTAGACGACAACCATGCAGGTACCATGAGGCAAGGATGGGTAATGTCACCGTGGTCTGCACTGTGTATGATGGAGTAATAAGATAAATCAAAGCAAAGTATGGTGAGGTTGTATAGACTCAAGAGTATTCATGGGGCCGTAAGTAACACTTGAACCATGAGTAGCACTACTTTATTAGGAGGAAAGAACAACAAAGGAACTCAATTAAATAGGTATTTAATCCTATCAAATCATGAATATGTACAGCTACAAAGAAGACTACGGACGATTGAAAAAAATCGAGTTGTTTTGGCGGAACTGATATTCCATGCTATATTTCGTTGCTCGCTGACAAAACATAGAAGAAAGACCTGAGGTGATCGGTGATGTGCGAAGGCTTCTAAACCAGGAAAACCGTCACATCAGAGTTCATTAAGAAGTAAGCAAGTGTAGGGACACATTAAGTACCTACAGTTGCTTACCTTTGACGAGGCTCTGTTATGACTGTTTTCTTGGTTTAGAAGCCTTCTGCCCAAATCCAGCCATACCTCAGGTCTCTCTCTATATGTTGTCAGCGAGAAAAGAGCACAGTTCATATAGTACCTGGAATATCAATTCGCGCAAAATAACTCTAAATTCTTCCATCGCCGTAGTTTCCCTTCGTAGGTCCACCCGCGGCGCACCCCAGCTTATCCCCACAATGCCAACGATGTAAAAACAAACCGTGACGTAGTTAGTCTGGGGCCATTCATTGGCACCCTCAGAGAAACGTTCATGTCCAATTTCCTTTGTAGCTGCTTTTCGTGCAATAGTATGTTCTCAGTGCCAGCTGGCTTATGCAGAAAGAGACAGATAGGCTCGGTGCTGACTGTGGAAGCTGTAGGCAGCTGCGGGATTTGTGTTGTGCACGGTTGGAGTACGGTACTACGATTGCTGTCCGAAGCTGATTCTGCTGCTCGCTGGTCAAACATTGTTTGTTAAACTTTAACGACTTTATTGTGCCACTGAGCACTGTGTGTCACAGGTAGTCTACGCCATCGCCATCATACAGTCTGTTCACGTTGAGTTCCATGTGGCATAGGCCGAAGTCCCTTGAACTGAGGGGTCTTCTGTCAATGATGCATAGCACTACCATCGGTTAGGTTTGATCTTATTGGGCACTGCAAGCATCTGTCTGCTTGGCAAAAGAATACAAAGCTCCAGTTAGTTCTTGGGGGGGTCTTGATTGCTTGGATTTAGAGGGCTGGGCTGGTCTATGAGGATATGACGCTTGCCATAGTGACGATCAGGTTGGGATGCTTGTATATTGGCTTGGATCATAGGCAGGGAATCCTGCAACACAAAGTACAACAATTGTGTTAGGACCAGCACCACAGTTTACATTTCATTGGCATCAATATTGATTATGTGGAGGTAATGACCTCCACTGTCCTCAGAGGTCAAAGCTAGGACACCTGTAAAATAATACTAATGTGTGTGGGAATTTGTAGACACTTTGATTGAAACAAATGCATGGTTTGTACATCCATAAACATGTTACCATTAACAATGACGCCAAACATCAATATTTTGAACATTGAGGTCATTGACCTCTCATGGTCCTCAGAGGTCAAATCTGCCTTACCTCCCGATCTTAAAATGAAGCTTATGGCATGTACTAACACTGGTAGAAATTTCATGCTTTAGTCATAATTTGCACAATTCTTATGATATGAGAGATTATCAGCTGTACTACCAGGGAAATAATGCTGGTTAAAGATTCTAAAGGTACAAAATTCTGGTACAAAGAAGTAACAGAATTTTATGAATGTGTTATTATTATTATTACTTTTTTTAATTGCTCATTTTTTTTTTACACCACACACGTTTGGGAGAAAGCCTTATGCTAAAAAAATCTTACCTTATGCATAACCTTATGCTAAAAATATGAATAAAATTGTTCTTTTCTATCTACCATGTTTTGTTATCTAGTGGCATGTCTAGGAATAGGTTGCACAAGTGTAGGTCAAGGAAGCAAATCCTTCCTGCAGTAGGGGTTAGGTTAGCTCAGGTCGATATATTTTTTGCATCGCTGAAAAAAATACTTTCATTTCATATAAGCAGTGTATGCTTAATGAATATAAAAGGTTAGCCAAGATGGCTCGTTGGGTTGAATACTTTGGACAGTTTTTTTCACGGTGGACCCCTCCAATTGGGCAGCTTCAGATCACTGGATTACAGGCAGTGGATGTCGATCCTCCCATGACGAAACCGCACCCTCTCTGACGAAGTCAGAGAGGCTGTTAGCAAAGTTGAGGGGTGGAAAGGCAGCTGGTGTTTGTAATATCAGTGCGGAGCTGATCAGAGCTGGGGTGAGGCCATGACGTAGAGAGAGGCCACGACGCCCACAAGGCTCATGGCTGGGACAAGTTGATGTTTCTTGCTGAAGTGCTTGGTATGGGAAGGGAGCGACCAGATTCAATTATTAGTGTTGTGAGACACAGTAAAGTTCTGCATAGTAAAGTTGTCAAGGAAAACCTCCATAATATAACTGTATAGTATTGATATACTTTGATATGATAAGGAAAGGTGTTACAAACCTGTAACACAGATTATCTCATCAGTGCAGTTAATGATAAGTCAAATGTGGAGGTACGGTAGCTTACTTATACTGTGCCGATGTGTTTTATACTAGGTGTCCTCTGGTGAACATATGGACACGCTTAACACATGGGTGTTACAGGCAATGTCAGCGCATCACTCATCAGTTTTCTTGAATTGAAGTTTCAAGTAACTGATGCAGGAATAATAATAATCAGACTAGTTATTTGGCAAAACTCATTCTTTTTTTGCCTTAGTAGAAAATATTTTGATCAATAACTTTACTGAACAGTAAAGTTTTTGACATTAACATTAATCCGGATTATAACATACTACATAATATACTACAGGTTGAAGTTCCCAAACTCGGCAACCTCGGGACCAGCGCAGAGCCGAGTAATGGAATTTTCCGACTTTTAGAACTTAGATATATTAAGGGGAAAAAAAGCATGAAAATCACATGAAAAAAATTTGGGAAGTCAAAAAACGTTTGGGAGCCATAATACCAATAACAGACCTGTAGAAGTACACAAAATAACAGTGTACACAACTCTACAGTCACAACACCACTGAACAATAACAACACAAATCGGCGGGAGAAACCAAGCGGCCTAGTGTGGTGGCACCCAGCGGCCGACCCGGCAACTACGCCGAGTTTTGGGTGTGATGCCGTGTTTTGGAAAATCCGGAACCATAGCCGAGTTTTGGGTGTTGCCGAGTCTTGGGATGCCGAGTTTGGGAACTTCAACCTGTATTTGCATTTTCCTCACCTAGAACCGCAACACTCTTCGGATGCAACAATGTTGTTGGAGTTGTTGAGTGATCTAAGACATGATTGGGTGTTAAAGTAGAGGGTTTAAAATATAGAAACTGCATTTTTGTCAAAACTTTAATTTAACATGTAAAAATAAAGTATTTATGTATTGAACCCTAATGATTATGTTTTCTGGATTTCTCAGTCCCTTACCATCAGTGGAGGAGCAGAAGCTGCATCTCAAGAAGAAGTTTGCTTTGGAGGATGTAAAATTTGAAAGGATAATTACATATCTACAAACTGGCCATCATACTGGTGGCCTCAACATTCCCAGCGGACAGTGGTAAAGAGGCAAACTTCTGATTACTCCTGGGATGCTGTGAGTAAGTACATTTAGCTCCTAACTGTCAACTACTTCTATGGTTTAGCCATCACTCACCATGATGTAGAGTATGGAGATGCCCATATTTATTTCAAACCAAGTCCTTTGTGGATAGTTTTTTAACGACTTTCTGGAGCTTGTCAAAACTCCAGGAAACATGAGTAAGTCTCAGGGGCCTCGTTCTGTCTTCATACTTGGGGGGGAAAATCAGCAACATACATACTTACTGTCTTGTGAGCACTGTATGGAGGTTAGGGTGGCGAAGCCCCCCAGCCGCCGGTGCAGCATTTTTGTAATGTGAGGGTAAATGTATGCACAATGCAAGCACAACATTTTATTGTAAAAGGCTCTAGAGATAAGACTATTTTTCAATCCTTGATTAGTAAAGTTTAGCTGAAAACCATTCCATGGAAAATGATAACAGAATTTTAATGTTAAAAGTGGGGGGGACAAATGATACCCTTCCCCCCACTCCAAAATGTGTGGGGGACATGTCCCCCTGTCCCCACCCAAACGAGGCCATGGTTAGTCTATAGATATCACTACATTTTTTTTTATTTGACCGTTGTCATTAGGGGTAATGAAGAGAGGAAGAACACCAAACTCCAACTGAAATTTTATGTATAAAAATCTACCCTTGTTATATGTACAGAAATCCCTGCCAGGGAAGCACCAACACTCTTTCCTTCTCAACTGTTCAGCCTGTTATTAGGTAATATAGGTACTGTTTTGAAAGTTATATTGCAATTGTTTTCCTATGATAGCTCGCTTATTCTCCTGACTATAGCCAAATAAAACCAAGAAATGTTTAAACACCACTTTATCGCTCAAACAGCTGCTAAGTGCTTGAGTGGGCTAAAAGATGTATGATTTAATGACATGTGGTGTATAGTGTATTCCTTTGCTTAGCACTACACCATGTACAATATACACTTATGTTGTTAATGTCATTTTCAGGCCAAAATTGTACATTGTTAGCGGCAGGAAAAAAAGAGAGGTGGTCAGAACTGCTGATGGAGTGGCACGTGTTCTCCACCTGTACCATACCACTGACCTTGGAGCACACATTGGCTATCATGCCACCTTCAACAACGTAAAACAGCATTATTACTGGAGAGGAATCAAGGGAGATACCATGAATTTTTGTGGTATTATAATGTAATATACAATTGTTACATACTCTTATCTTTGGAACAACCTTAACCCCTACAGAACCATACCAAATATTCTGTTTATATTTCCACCTCTTTCTGCCTCCATTTTGTTCTCACCACAGCCACCTCTAAACGAATAATTGCTACTGCTTAAATTGCAGACCTCGGACATTTATTCCACGTCCAGGTCTCACTTTCAAGTTACTGTTGGAACTATCATACTATCCCTCAGTGCCTGCTTACTTCCTTACGTACTGTCCCTCCTCCCATCATATGACCCTAGGATTCCACTATTTTCCAACCTTGCAGGGCTCACACTAAGCTGCCTAGATATTTTGTAACTTTTTCTATTATCGATCCAGGCATTATCACTACTTTTTTTTTTTTTAATAGTTTTTTTATAAAAAAAATAAAAAAAATCTTAAAGGACTGGCCAAGTCCAAGAAATAGAAGTAACAAAATAATCCCACTTAAGCTGCCAGTCCCTATAAAGAAGACAGTACGAGATAACAGAATAGGGGAGTGGGGCAATTTAATTCGGGAGGTGTCTTAACCCCTTCACTGCTGATATCAAATTCATAGGCCTACTCCCTTGTGCGGCAGGGTTAATTAAAATATAAAGTAATTACTTATCATACTTAAAGGGCCTAAATGAATAGGATCCTCATTCCATACCAGAAAATCTATGTTTGGTCTTGGTGGAGACTACCAGCTAAGTGAGGAGTTGCGTCAGAGTGCAGCAACAGGGCCGTGACCGTGCTGCCAGGCGCACAATGAAACTACTTACTATTCAATATAATACAGCATATTTTGATACATAAATGCTTCATTCATTCATGCATTCATTCATTCATGCTTCTGTTTTATATCCATGAAGAATATGTTGAATATCTTGACTATTTAGCCTCGCCATTGAAGTGGAGGCGCGGCAGCGTCAACACGTCGTACTGTGCCGCTTGACCTTATTAGTCACACTAACTCACTCAAGCAGAAAAAGAGGTTCTATTATATCCCAACACTTGACACTGTTGCCATACAAGCCTATCACAGCGAATATTTACCCACAACATCATTGAGCGCGGAGTTTAAATACAGAAACCCTATATGTACCAGCCGCAGTGAACCCTTAGATAGCTGAGAGACCGTATTTGTACCAGCCGCAGTGAAGGGGTTAATACTCCTCTCTTAAAAAGTTTAAGTCGTAGGAAGATGGTAAATAGAAACAGGAAGATGGCAAATAGACCCAGGAAGAGAGTTCCAGAGTCTACCATTGAAAGAATGAAAGAGAGAAGATACTGGTTAACTCTTGCATTAGTAAGCTATAATAGGGACAGAATAGGGATACACCAAGTCTTTTCTGCATTTACCAATATAATTGCATTTATACAGGTTGCAGCATGTGACAGGTGTCGCAACCGCTGCAAGACCCGGACTTAAGGACCAGGACAAGATTTCAGGCTCCTGAAATGAAGTCCATAAAAGAGAAAGGAACACAGGATCTTATTGGTAAGGAATTTGACAGAATAGTGTTTCAGGAGTAGTAGTAGTAGTTAAGGATTAGCTCAACAATATGGCATAGACATATCAGTTAAGAGTAGTTTTGTGTTTTATCAACCCTGCCTTATCTCGATTACTACCTTATGAAGGACTAATCTTTTGGCATACACGTCTTCTACTAACCTTCAAACCTCTTGGCAAGCTGTTACTTTGGTCAAAAGCACAGACATAAATGATCTGATAAGATTAAATAGATGCAAATCTGCCCAGGTCTGCTGTTGCCATCAGCACAGTCCAGAGGTCGCGGTGCGGGACGGGCGCCTCTCCCAGCCCTCCCTTACAGACAGCAGCTTGGCTAGGTTAGGTTATGGTTAAAGTAATCGTCCAGACCATTTCATCATTCCTGATTTAATGCAATCAAATTATAGCCATTAGCGAGTATATCAACAATATGTTGTCACTTTTTGCATCCAGTCAGCCGTTTTTTAATAATCCGCAATCAAAATATGTAAACTCCCCGAGCTTCTAAAACGCTGCTGGCAACTGGCAGACGATGCGCCACAGCTCGGTGACGTAAAAGAAGGAAGGCTCCTCTTCCCGCGCTGATCAGAAGCACGTAAACACGAGATAAATATAGTACTTGAAGATTTTTGGATGTTTCTGATAGATTTTTTTTGCGATATGCCACATGCATGCATCCTTTATGGGTGCAGCAAGACAGCTGTGCCTTTCCAGAAAAGTTTGCACACGTTTCCGACTGTACGACAACGTTAAATGTGTTGAAAAGATTAGTGCGGCGGACTAGGGCAGATTGGAACGGGAAGTTGAAATTGGCAAGGATTTGTAGTGATACACTCACCACACACAAACACCACACACACACACTCACCACACACACTCACTCACCACACACACTCACTCACCACACACACTCACTCACCACACACACACTCACACACACACACACTCACACACACACACTCACTCACTCACCGGCCGGATGCTGTTGTATTGCTGTGTGTCACCACCATCACTATCACCAATTGTTGTGTGTAAGGGGTTGTTGTGTGTAAGGGTTGTGTGTGTAAGGGGTTGTTGTGTGTAAGGGGTTGTTGTGTGAAAAAATTAAGGGTTGTTGTGTGTAAGGGGTGTGTGGTAGGGGGTTGTGTGTAAGGGGTTTGTGTGGTAAGGGGTTGTGTGTGTAAGGGTTGTGTGTGAAGGGTTGTTGTGTTAAGGGGTTGTTGTGTGTAAGGGGTTGTTGTGTGTAAGGGGTTGTTGTGTGTAAGGGTTTTGTGTAAGGGTTGTTGTGTGAAAGGGGGGTTGTTGTGTGTAAGGGGGTTGTTGTGTGTAAGGGGGTTGTTGTGTGTAAGGGGTTTGTGTGTAAGGGGTTGTTGTGTGTAAGGGGTTGTTGTGTGTAAGGGGTTGTTGTGTGTAAGGGGGTTGTTGTGTGTAAGGGGTTGTTGTGTGTAAGGGGTTGTGGGGTGTAAGGGGTTTTTGTGTGTAAGGGGTTGTTGCGTGTAAGGGTTGTTGCGTGTAAGGGTTGTTTGTGTGAAAGGGGGTTGTTGTGTGTAAGGGGTTGTTGTGTGTAAGGGGTTGTTGTTTTGTAAGGGTTGTTGTGTGTAAGGGTTGTTGTGTGTAAGGGGTTGTGTGTGTAAGGGGTTGTTGTGTTTTAAGGGGTTGTTTGTGTTTTTGAAAGGGGGGTTGTTGTGTGTAAGGGGTTGTGTGTGTAAGGGGTTGTTGTGTGAAAGGGGTTGTTGTTGTGTAAGGGGTTGTTGTGTGTAAGGGGTTTTTGTGTGTAAGGGGTTGTTGTGTGTAAGGGGGTTGTTATGTTTAAGGGGGTGGTTGTGTGTAAGGGGGTTGTTGTGTGTAAGGGGTTGTTGTGTGTAGGGGGTTGTTGTGTGTAAGGGGTTGTTGTGTGTAAGGGTTGTTGTGTGTAAGGGGTTGTTGTGGTGTCAGGGGTTTGTTTGTGTGTAAGGGTTTGTTTTGTGTGTAAGGTTGTTGTGTGTAAAGGGGTTTGTCGTGTGTAAGGGGTTGTGTGTGTAAGGGTTGTTGGCGTGTAAGGGGTTGTTGCTTTGTTAAGGGGTTGTTGCGTGAAGGGGTTGTTGTGTGTAAGGGGTTGTTGCGGTAAGGGGTTGTTGTGTGTACGGGGTTGGTTGTGTGGGTCACCACCCTGTGCGACCGCCCGTATGATCCACATATATAGAGGGCAGTCCCGCGGAGCAAACTATTGTTATACGTATATGTTTATTGTACGTTATGTTTAACATATATAACTATATGTTAAACATAAGATATGTCATAAGTTACTAACCTAACCTCACTATAACCCCTAAAAATTACTAACCTAACCTAACCTAACCTCACTATAACCCCCTAAAAGTTACTAACCTAACCTCACTATAAGTTATTAACCTAACCTCACTATAACCCCTAAAAGTTACTAACCTAACCTCACTATAAGTTACTAGACCTAACCACTATAACCCCCTAAAAGTTACTAACCTAACCTCACTATAACCCCTAAAAGTTACTAACCTAACCTCACTATAACCCCTAAAAGTTACTAACCTAACCCTACCATAACCCCCTAAAAGTTACTAACCTAATCTCACTATAACCCCCTAAAAGTTACTTATATTGCCGTAGGCGGCCGCATTGGGGATACACTGTTGTGTGTAAGGGGTTGTTGTGTGTAAGGGGTTGTTGTGTGTAAGGGGGTTGTTGTGTGTAAGGGGTTGTTGTGTG
The DNA here is from genome assembly GCA_016584305.1 of Chionoecetes opilio. Taxonomy (NCBI): domain Eukaryota; kingdom Metazoa; phylum Arthropoda; class Malacostraca; order Decapoda; family Majidae; genus Chionoecetes; species Chionoecetes opilio. The sequence continues at coordinate 19,779 of JACEEZ010022637.1, forward strand.
TAAGGGGTTGTTGTTGCCGCTAACATCTGTTCGTCCGCCTAGTATTCTGGTCTGAGGTTCGTTTTCCTCATAGTATACGCAACCAGCGTCATTTATATCGGTCTCAGATTAAGCATCGTACTCTAGATCTGTCACAGCGACAGATTCACTGACACTGAAGTACAATCGCTCATCATAACATTTGCCGACAGGTGTCAGACAGATGTTTACATTGGAGCGTTCCTCCTCTGACGTCATCAATAACATTCGTAGTCCTGTTGGAGGGAAGTTTTTTTTTCGCGCGCTTTTACAAAGTCGTGTTTTTACGGAAAAAAGGCCCGGAAATCAATTATTTTTGGTGGATTAGGTGTTTTGAATTATTCAATATAATTAGGCAAAAAAAAAAAGGGTCTGGACGATTACTTTAAGGTTAGGTTTAGTTTAGTTTAGAATAAAGCTAACTATAAAGCTCAACTAAACCTAAGCTTAACCTTTACCTACCTAGCCCAAGTTGCTGTCCATAAGGGAGGGCTAGGAGAGGCACCCGTTCCACGGACTGGACTGTGCTGATGGCGATGGCAGAGTTAAATCTATTTATTCTTATCAGATCATTTTTGTCCATGATTTTTTAGTTTTTTTGACCACCAAAGTAACAGCTTGCCAAGAGGTTTGAAGGTTAGTAGAAGACGTATATGACAAAAGATTAGTCCTTCATAAGGTAGTAAGTGAGATATGGCAGGGTTGATAATTATAACTAATCTTAACCGATATGTCTATGCCATATTGTTGAGCTAAATCCTTGCAACAATAGTTTCCTCTTGGGGTTCAATTTTTTATATCATATCATTTGTAGACTTCCTTCTTGTTTATGACACTACTCTTCCTAACGCCATAGGAATGTATCTTGATTACACTAACTAATCCTTGGTGAATACGCATGTCACTGTTGTCCGAATCTTCAAAGCAAATGTTGAACAGCTCAGTTTTTCTGTCCCTCAACAAACTCAAGTTCAGGATAAATCGATGACTGACGATCATCTTCAACCTTGACTTCAACTTGCCTGCACTGATTTCATGTCATGCTTTCAGGATTTGTACTGTATTTTTACATCATAAAGTGAAGATTTCCAAATCAGTGTGTATGCAGGAATTACTGAGGGCTGGATTCACATATATCTCCGCTTTTATTAACAGCATATAAACAATTATGATATAGTTAGTAGCAATATTTTACAAGAAAGTTTGGTGATGTGGACTGGAGAGAGAGAGGAAGCAGTAAGACATCTGCTTGTTGTCATCAGACTCCTCCTGTTCTTCAATTTCTCCGAAATGACAATCATACAAGGCCTTATTCTTATGACTTGAGTGCAACTATGTACAAAATTTACATGGTATGATACATACATACAAAATCTTATCATCTTGAGCATTAATTACGCTAGATGAGTAATCTAACAGAGTCTGCTGTGTTAGTGGCGGTGATGAAGGCAGGTAGTGCAGCCGCAGAGTTAAAAGGCACGCTGGGCAGAGGTGAGACCAGGGGCGTCCTTCCCTATACGTAAGACTCTTCGCCGTAGCTGGAGTGAGGACGGGATTTTCTTGAGGTAAAGGAGTCTTCCGCCCCAAGGTGATAGGGCACGGTGGGCGGAGGGAGGCGGCCGATAAGGAGGAGGATGAACTTTGGCTCCCTTCAAGGTTTCTCCGAATATTGCTCTCAGCTGTGACACCGACCAACTAATCTTTTGCCTTATGCCTGGGTCTAGCTGACGCAGGTCACGGAGTGCAGCATGACCTGGAAAATCCTGCAGGGAGGGAGTAGTGTGGTAGTCCCACTCCTCATCCTCACTGCCATCAGAATCTGTTCACGAGAGGGCACGCTCTCGCCTTGGTGAGATGTGGAAGAGTCACGTCGTGTTCTGCCTCGGCGTTTTTCATGATGTGTATTGGTGTCTGGGACAGACACTGATGTTACATGTGAATCTTGCATTCACGAACCTGATGTTTGAATACCTTCCTCCTTCACTTAATCATCCAAGTCATAATCATCTGTCTGTCTCGATATTTTTCGTCTCTACTCTCGGAGGTGAGACAGCTCTGCTGGTTGTCTGTTACCCACGACTCTGGTACTTGAGGGTAGGCAGATTCAATTTCAATTACTGTACGTTCTTTGGGAGGGAGTGAAGGAGGACTGTCATCTGTATACAGTATATGATTGTTTTATGGTACAGTGGGTCACAACCATAAGATGCAGGTAAGGAAGAAACTGAGCGAGATTTGCGGGCTTGAGTTTCCAAATGGACGGGTGGCAGGTGTTTGAGGCGGCCCATGCCTTCACTGTCGCCTCCGTGGTGTATTGGCTAGCATGCCTGGATATGAACCTGTGAGGCCTGGTTCGAATCCGGGCCAGGGCAAGTTGGCGACCAGCCAACCCAGCATTTCTTCCTCCAACTCCCTTTCGGGATTGATGAATGGGTACTTGGGGAAACCTGGGGAAGGTAACTGTGGCAATCCGGATCTTCACCTATCTTTACCATACCTGTAGAAATTTATGCTACAAGCACATATATTAATTTGGAGTCTTACCTAATCAAAAACCCATCGTCTATCTCATCCCGACACAATACCCCAACTAGTCAACTAACTAGGATACTTATCGGTGCATAGTGGGTTGAAATGCTGTAGGCTTTTATCAATACTGCCTGTCCTGTGATCCGAAGTGGTCAGCGCGTGATCGAGGCCGTCCGTGAAGGACAGAGGCGGAGGGCTGGAGGTGGTGTGTATTGTTATGGGCGTCAGTAGGTTTTCATAACCCAGTTATCTTGACGCGGCGGATAACACTGGTCGACACCAAAAATGGTTCCGAGTTCATTGTGTGTGGGTTGGAAAGCATTTTCGCTGCTGACTTCAAAAATGGCATTGCTTTTTCTCTAGCACGTATCGTTTTTGAAATATCGGCATTTTAAATTTTAATAGCTATTATAATTATATACGTATATATAATTATATAATTAATCGAAACAATCCCCCTACGTTAATATATATTACTCGTAATTAAATTCTGGTGGTGCCTGCGGCTTTATTAGGACCTAATGTACATGTCTGGCAAAAAATATACTTAAATTATGTTCCAAATATATCCGAAAATGTGCCACATCTTGGAAATATCCGAAAATATGCCAAATCACAGTAAATTTTGACTATATATATATATACAATAAACCCTTCATGCTCGCGGGGGTTAGGGAACACACACACCCGCGAGTATCGTAAATCCGCGAGCATGACATTAGTTACCCCTCCCGCCCCGAAAATAGGCTTACGGTATAAAGAAAATGGATTTTGTTGCTTGAATGATAATGATACAGTTGGGCTGTTTCCTTAAAACCCGAGCCCCTGTTCACCCAGCAGTGAATAGGTACCGGGTGTTAGCCGGGGGTTTGTAACCCGCCTCCCGGGGTGCTGGCTTCCCCTAACACTATAAGCACTAGCAGACAGCTCTCTAGGGGTAGTCTGAGAGAGAGCTGTCTGATTACAGTGGAGATCCATCTCAGCTGCGTCGATAACTGACGAAATTTTTCAAACATCAAACATCACATCAGGGAGTGCCGATAAAAAAGGCCAGACTACCTACAACTGAACTGAACACTGTCATCATCAGCAACAACCCATAACAGCTGACTGAGGCCGCGACACACGTGTAGCCGCTGCCAGGGTTACATCACACCCCTATTCCTCCCCGCCACCACCACCATGGCTAGGCCTATGGCTGAGCCCAGAAGGAGGAGGAAGTGGACGCTGAACCCCCGTGGATCGCTGTGGGCCAACGGTGAGGGTGTGTTAGGGTGTGTTGTGTTGGGGTGGCTGGCACAAAGCTATGCCTCGCACCACGGCCAGATTGTGCACCACACCAGCTTGCTCCAGTGCTCCTCCCTGTGTTTTAGGGTGATTGGGTTGCCACTGCTTAAATGTTCACTATTGTGTCTGGTCTGGTGGTGGCTTGAGGAAGTTGAGGTGTGCACGCAGCGCTCAGCCCACCAGTGTGTGGCTACCCTGGTCCGTAGATAACACTAGTCGCCAGTCACTCGCCACTGCACTAATGTCGCCAGGCGCCATATATTGCGAATTTTAGCATCACTACAGACTTTTATGTGCCACTGAAGAGGCATGCACAGTAGTTTTATGAAAAATACTTTCGTATTTAAAATTATATTATTACCGTATTTATTATTATTTATCCCAAGGTTGAAACCGCGGTATCAATCGCGAGCCTGAACCCGCGATGANGTCTTATGCGACATGGACACTAAATAACGACTTGAAGAGGCGAATTGATGCCCTTGGTAATAAGTTTATTCGCAGAATCTTGGGATGATTACGTGTCAAATCAGCGATTGCACCGTGAGACTGAATCAAGGCCTATTACCTGCATAGTCCGGCAGCGCCAACTTCGGCTATATGGGCATGAGGCACGCTACCCTGAAACCGAGCCTTTTCATCGGGTTGTACATTGTAAGAGACACTCCGGGGTGGTGGAGGCCAAGGGGGCGCCCACAAGGCTCATGGATGGGGCAAGTTGATGTTTCTTGTCTAGATCTGCTTGGTATGGGAAAGGAGCCTGCATGGGGACTCGCGCGTGGTGACTCCCGAGAGTGGCGTCATAGGGTGGGCGAGGCGACGCGCCCCTCGGCGAATGCTCCCAATGATTGATATATACATATATGTATATATATACATATATGTATATATATATATATATATATATATATATATATATATGTATATATCAATATATATATATATATATATGTATATAAATATATATATATATTATATATATATATATATAATTTATATATATATATATATATATATATATATATATATATATATATATAAATATATATAATATATATATATATATAATATATATATATATATATATATATATATATATATATATTTATATATATATATATTATATATATATATATATATATATATATATATATATATATATATATATATATATATATATATATATATATCTATCTGTTGAACATCATCTCTCCTCCTCTAAACCTCATCTTCTTTTCCTCACCGAAACTCAGTTGTCTGTGAGCACTGACAGCAGACCTTTTTCTGTCTCCTCTTACTGTCTCTATTCTCATTTTAAATCCAAAGCTGGCTGTTGCGTATATGTGCGCAATGACATCACTTGCACTCGTGCCCACGGCCTTGAATCTTCCAAATTTTCTACCATCTGGCTTCGACTTCAATGTCACTCTCTTACTAAATTTATCTGTGCTGTATATCTCTCACCTAACTCCTCTGACTATATAAAATTCTTCGACTATTTAACATCAAAAGTGGAGCACATCTCATCTCATTTTCCTTTAGCTGAAATTTCCATTCTTAGGGACATCAATGTTCACCACCAGCTTTGGCTATCATCTTCTTTCACTGACCAACCTGGTGAACAAGCCTACAGCTTTTCTATCCTCCAAGACCTAGAGCAGCTGGTGCAGCACCCTACCCGTATTCCTGACCGCCTTGGAGACACGCCCAACATTCTTGATCTTTTCCTAACTACTAACCCTTCTGCTTACTCTGTGAAACTACATGTATTCTCTCCGTTGGGTTCCTCCAATCACAATCATATTTCTGTAACCTGTCCTATCGCTCCGTTGCCGCCTCGGGACCCATCTAAGTGGAGGTGCATCTGGCAATTCAACTCAGCTAAGTGGGAGGACCTAAGGCAGTACTACTCTGATTTTCCATGGAATGATTACTGCTTCCATGTCAAAGACCCATCTCTTTGTGCAGAGCGCATAACTGAGGTCATAGTCTCTGGCATGGAGGCGTACATTCCACACACTTTCTCTAATCCTAAAGCCCGTCAACCTTGGTTTAACTCTGCTTGTTCTCATGCTGTCCAAGATAGTGAGGGGGCTCACAAATGGTACCGTAAACTTCCATCTCCTGAAACTCATGCCCTTTATATTTTTGTCCGTAATCATGCCAAATCTGTACTTCAACTTACCAAAAACTCCTTAATTCATAGAAAATGTCAAAATCTTTCTGAATCAAATTCCTCTCGTGACTTCTGGCATCTAGCTAATAACCTCTCTAACAATTTTTCTTCTTCATCTTTCCCTCCTATGCTTCACCCAGATGGCTCCACAGCTGTCTCATCTATTTCTAAAGCTGAACTGTTCGCTCAAACCTTTGCTGAAAATTCCACTCTGGTTGATGAAGGGCTTGTTCCTCCTTCTCCTCCACCCTCTGACTATATTATGCCTGTTAATAAGATCCTTCGTAATGATGTTTTCTTTGCCCATTCTGGCCTAGATCCTCGGAAGGCTTACGGTCCTAACGGAGTCCCTCCTATTGTTCTCAAAAACTATGCTTCTGTGCTTGAACCCTGCCAGGTCAAACTTTTCCGTCTTTGTCTATCTACTTCCACCTTTTCCTTCTTGCTATAAGTTTGCTCACATCCAACCTGTTCCTAAGAAGGGTGACCGTTCTAATCCTTCAAACTACCGTCCTATAGCTTTGACTTCCTGCCTTTCTAAAGCTTTTGAATCTGTACTTAATAATAAGATTCTTAAGCATCTATCTGTCACAATCTTCTATCTGATCGTCAGTACGGTTTCCGTAAAGAGCGATCTACTGGCGATCTTCTAGCTTTCCTAACTGAATCTTGGTCATCCTCCTATAGGTGTTTCGGTGAAACTTTTGCTGTTGCCCTTGACATATCAAAAGCTTTTGATAGAGTCTGGCACAAATCTTTAATTTCCAAACTACCTTCATTCGGTTTCTATCCTTCTCACTGTACCTTCATCTTAAGTTTCCTTTCAAACCGTTCTATTGCAGCTACTGTAGACGGACATTGTTCTTCTCCTAAATCTATCAACAGTGGTGTTCCTCAGGGTTCTGTCCTATCACCTACTCTCTTTCTATTATTCATTAATGATCTTCTAAGTATAACTCAAAGCCCTATCCAGTGTCCACTCCTACGCTGATGATTCTACCCTGCATTTTTCAACGTCGTTTATTAGACGTCCAACACAGTAGGAACTAAGTGATTCACGGAGAGATGCCACCGAGCGCCTAACTTCTTATCTTTCTATAATTTCTGATTGGGGCAAAGCAAACCTTGTTTTGTTCAATGACTCAAAAACGCAATTTCTTCACCTATCTACTCGACAAAACCTACCAGACAACTATCCCCTCTTCTTCAATGACACTCAACTATCTCCTTCTTCTGTAATGAACATTCTTGGACTATCCTTTACTAAAAATCTGAACTGGAAATCTCACATCCCATCTCTTGCTAAAACAGCTTCTAAATAGTTAGGTGTCCTGTGGCGTCTGCGTCCCTTTTTTTCTCCCTCCCACTTGCTTGCTCTCTACAAGGGCCTTATCCGCCCATGTATGGAGTATATCTCATAGGTATGGGGAGGATCCACTGATACAGCTCTCCTAAACAGGGTTGAGTCAAAAGCTTTTCGTCTCATCAACTCCCCTCCTCTGACTGACTGTCTTCAATCTTTAAATCACCGTCGCAATGTTGCTTCTCCTGCTATCTTCTACCGTTATTTTCATGCTCGCTGCTCTTCTGAACTTGCAAACTGCATGCCTCCCCCCCTCCCGCGGCCTCGATGCACAAAACTTTCTACTCATTCTCAACCCTATTCTGTCCATCTTCCTAATGCAAGAGTTAATCAGTATCTTTACGCTTTC
>JACEEZ010022637.1:37500-53302 GCA_016584305.1 Chionoecetes opilio
AGTTCAAGCTGTTATTCCTCTGGTCTAACTCTTGAACAGAACGTTAAAGTATAAAGATTAAGGTAGTTACGTGGATAATATTAATGCACCGAGTTAATTCTGACTCTCTTCGGGAACCATAGACAAGTATTTCCACAGCATCATATATGTCACCTGGGGTTGAAGAAAAACCTTACTATTTTAGTCTCATTGGGTATATTTCACACGAAAGGTTACTTATCCTTACACTGATATTTATGGTTAATCTTGGGGAAAGTCACTGGTGGACATAACCTTTTCCCTGACTATACTCTTAGGTCTATAGTCTAACCACACAAAGGATATCCATCTAAGCTAATCATGAAAAAATAGAGGAGGGAAGTGTGGGAGTAATGAACTGTTTGCGAGAAATGACCATGTGGATCATGTGCTCCACCTCGCTGAATCCTTGACGGAAGATGAGAAGAGAATCATTATGTTAAACCTTGGGACGATTGCTTGATAAGCTACCTATTCAATTAATGAACACTCAACACGACACATATATGGATATATATATATATATATATATATATATATATATATATATATATATATATATATATATATATATATATATATATATATATATATATATATCTTATCACAAGGGGAAGGGGGGGAGATGAATTTCGGTACACCTTACCTTGACGGAAGATGAGAAGAAAATAATCCCTCGCGGTCTGCATAGTGGGGAGAAGGGAAAATATCGCGGGAAAGAAGGATGTTTGGATACTCATGAGAAACGTCCACGAAGGGGGTATGAACTGTCAAATGACTTCTATTAGATGGGGAGGAAAGAGATACTTTCTGAGGTAGTAAGTATAACAAAATCTCTTAATTTGATGAGGAAAATTTAATTGATAAGAACAGGTTAACGTTGTGTATTAATCCTAACCCACAGCCACTGTCCGAACGGGTTTCCCACGGAAAGGGCTCTTTATAGTCGAGAAAGAAATGTTGGAAGGTTTTTAATTTTAACGATCTGCTTTAATGATCTGTTTGTCAATGCTTAAACCGGGTCTCTATTCTTATTCTTTTAAGTATTCTAAGAATCTAAGGGTACTGATCGATCTATCAGAGAGGGTTAGGGGAATACAGGGAGGTGTAATTTAGAAGCTACTGGTTCCCGCGAACTTAATATCTCACTTACTGTACCTCGTGGCGATTCCGTGCTTGGTGGGGGAGGGGAGGATGGGGGGGGGGAGATAGGAATGAAGGAGGAAGAAAGAAAGAATAAGAAAGCGAACGAAAGGGGAGATAGAAAAGAAAGAATTTGAAAGAAGTTAATTATCCTTAAAAATAACCTTTTCCATTACACACTGTGCTTAGGCTACACTTAGTCTAGACTAAAGAACTAAATGGTCATTAAGGCCTTCCGATACCTCTTGTAAGATAATATAACTCGGAAGGCGTGAGCCGGTAATTCCAGCATTACATGGTGACCCCCTATAGTGGCGTCGTAGGGTGGGCAAGGCGACGCGCCCCCCGGCGTATGCCCTCAATGATTGATTGATTGTGTTTTGGGCGAGAGAGGAGAGACTGGGTGGAGCAGTGGTGAGGCATGCTATGGTTTAAAGCAGGTATGTGGTAATCGTAATGCTCATGGGAGTTGTGACGGCGTGAGAAGTGATCTGGGGTGACGCCGGGTTGGTGACTTGGCTTGCAGAGTTCCTCCGGTTACCTGGGGAGTTGTGTGGTGGGTGCCACACTGCCTGCACGGTGGCCAAACTGGACGAGGATATAAGAGGTGCCAGAGAGTGGAGGGTGATCATAGAAGGTGTTTACCGTAACAAGCAGCAAGGAAAGTGAATGGTGTATGGTTACTGTGAAAGTGTTATTACTGTGTGTTTACTCACTTTCTTGTTATGTGCAGTGTAATGTAACGATTGCAGCGTGGGTCAGAGGGTGTGTACTGGATAAATGATAAGAAAGAAAATACTATTATTATTTATGTTCTTTTGTAATTCAATCGGGTGAAAACAAACGGTATTTCCTTGCACCCTAGCAGGAGGTTTTGAGGGTTCAACGTAACGTCACTCTGGTGAGTCAGGGCGAGCCCTATCCAAGATGGGTGAGGGTAGCTCTATCCAACTCATTACAGAATTGTTAGCAGAGCGTAGTTTTTCACACCCTCTTGTGTTGAGAATGGTAATAACTCCTGCTTGGGTCTAGTATAAATTGTAAGCATGGAAGATTTTGTGTATGTAACGGGGGATGAGGATACGTGTTCTGTCAGGTCAATGGAGTGCGAGGAGGATAATCAGATTGCCACTGCTGGTGGATCTGATACCGTACGTGACCTGCTTAATGTCAGCAGGGAGCTGGCAGTAGTGGTATCCAAATTGGGGCATAATGTAGCTCATAGTGTGCCCCCATCAGCCTCAAGGGATGGTGCTCAATAGGCAGGCTCCTACTTTCCAAAAGTTTTCAGGGAAGTTTCGTAGGGCTCATGAACTGGATGAGTTTGGTGTAGGATGCTGAAGATAATATAATGCAGGTATGACTGCAAGGAAAGGAGGCAGTTACATACCTGTGTGGGTTTTTGGAGAGGCCAGCATTGACAAGGGTTAGGAACAGTCAAGTTAAGTCTGTCTCTGAGTTGTTTGCATGCCTATAGCATAGGCATGGTCTAAGGAGCACCTCCTGCCCCAGCAGACTGTGATTCATGGGATGGACATTCGGATCACAGATGCAAATGGAATGGAAATCCCCTGTTTGGGCTATGTGCAGGTGGACGTGGAGGTTGAGGGGAGAGTGGTAAAGGATAGTGGAATTTTTGTAAAACGCTGTTCGGGAGAGACTAGTGTGGTCCAAGGGACTCACGTACCAGTGTTGCTGGGGATGAATGTTCTGGCAGAATTTGTGAGTGGACGGCAGAACACGGAAGAAAGGACTGTGCAACTGGGATTGGGCGAGAAGTGGGGAAAGTGTGTACGGGCAGTGGAGGCCAGATTGAGAGTGCTGCAACAGCCACTGGGATGCCAGTGGGATGGGCTGTGGTACAGCAGCATCAGGATTTGGTGGTTCCTGCAGGTACCAGAAGGGTTCTGAAAGTGTTTGTGGGAAGCTTGCGGGAAGTGGATGTGGATAGTGTGGTGATGGAACTCTTAGAGCCTGCTGATGGGTACTGGGTGCCTGAGGGTGTGTGCGTTTTCCCCAGTTATACAAGAGTAATTAATGGAGAAGGATGGGTGACAATGGGCAATTTGGGAAAAACAAATGTGCGGTTCAGGCCACAATGGAAGGTAGCAAAGGTATCCTATGGACGGGAAGTCACCATAGGGAGAGTTCATGGACACACAACGGCAGAGACTGTACCCCTGGCAGTGGCTCGGGAGTTTAGGAATCGCATAGAGATGCGTGTAGATGAGAGTCAAGTTGATTCAGTACAGTTGGAGAGGCTGGATAAGCTGCTTTATAAGTATCAGAGTGTATTTGCAGAAGATGATCAGGATTTAGGATGTGCCCATGGAGTGGAGCATGAGATTCATCTTAGCAGTGATGTGCCCATTCGATTGCCATACAGACATCTGCCTCCAGCGTGTATCACTGAAGTGAAGGCTCATGTGAAGGGACTCTTGAATCAAGGAGTGATAGAGGAGAGTGTAAGCCCCTATGCGGCCCCTATAGTGTTGGTGAGAAAGAAAGACGGATCGTTGCGACTTTGTGTAGACTATCGAAGGTTGAATGAGGTTACAGTGAAAGATGCTTTTCCATTGCCGAGAGTGCAGGCAGGATACAGTTGATGCCTTGGCTGGAGCACAGTATTTCTCTTCCTTTGATCTGGCGGCAGGTTACCATCAAATACGTGTGAGGGCAGAAGATCGACCCAAGACTGCTTTTGTAACACCATTTGGGCATTATCAATATGTGCGGTGTCCCGTGGGGTTGTCTAACAGTCCAGCCACTTTCCAAAGATTTATGGAACATGTGTTTAGTGACAATATTTTTTGTGGCTCTGCTGGTTTATATGGATGATTCGTTGGTGTTTGCTCGTAGTATGGATGAACATTTGGATAGGTTGGAAGAGATGTTGGAGCTTTTGGGGAAACATGGACTGAAACTGAAGCACTCCAAGTGCCATATCCTAGCGCCCCAGGTCAAATACCTTGGTTTTGTTATATCCCAGGAAAGGGATTAGCACGGACCCGGAGAAAATTTGGGCTGTACAGGAGTGGCCCACTCCACGTACTGTTAAGGAGGTCAGGAGATTTGTAGCTTTCTGTTCATTCTACAGAAGATTTGTGAAGGATTTTGCAAGAGTGACTGCTCCATTGCATGCCCTAACGAGTGGGGAATCTAAGGTAGATGTGACCAAGTATTGGGGTAAGGCTGAAGCTAAGGCTTTTTCAGAGTTGAAAGTGAGGTTGAGTCAGGCACCAGTGTTGCAGAGTGCAGACTATGCCAAGCAGTTTGTAGTGGAGACTGATGTCAGCTTCGAAGGACTGGGAGCAGTTCTGTCTCAGGAGCAGGAGGGAAAATTAAAGCCAGTCGTTTTTGCCAGTAGGGGCCTCTGGAAATCAGAACGTAACATGAGTAATTACAGTTCTAGGAAATTGGAGCTGTTAGCACTGAAATGGACTGTGACGGAACAATTCAAAAATTACTTGATGGGAGGACAGTTTGTGGTGCTGATTGACAAAAATCCGTTAGCACATTTGAAGACTGCTAAATTTGGTGCAGTTGAAAGTAGGTGGCTGGGAGATTTGGGCAGGTTCAATTTTGTACTGATGTACAGACCAGGGAAGGAGAATGGCAATGCAGATGGTTTGTCCCGGAGGCCTTATGAATTGAGTGAGAGTGAGGAAGAGGTGGAGAGGGAGATGTGGGAGACTGATCTAGACACACCAGTGGAGAAGAGAGTGGCAGTGATGAGGGTGTGGGACAGAGTCAATGAAGAGCAGTTGAGGGATATGCAGAAGTCATGTCCAGTGCTAGGTAAGCCATGGATGCAAATGATTGGAAAATTGAGTCCTGCAGATATAAAGGAGTTGCTACAGCTAGAAGAATTTAAACAGTGGTGGAGAGTGAGAAAATCTCTAGTTATGAGGTATGGAGTGATTTACTGGCGGGGAAACAATGCAGGTAGTAGTAAATGGAAGGTTGTGTTGCCAGGAAGCCAAAGGAAGAAGGTGCTGCGGGCAGCTCACGACGAATGGGGTCATCAGGGCGTTGCTAGGACAACCTCGTTGGTGAGTAATAAATTTGCTTGGCCCGGACTACATGCGGATATTAAGAAGTATGTGGCAGAGTGTAAGGTGTGTACCATGGGAAAGGAGGAAGGTGTGCGGGCAAAGACTAAGTTAGGAACTGTGGAAGCTAGCCGTCCATGGGAAGTGTTGGTTGTAGAATTCACCTTGTTAGATCTCTCCAAGGATGGGAAGAAAAATGTACAGGTGGTGACGGATGTGTTTAGCAAGTTTGCCCTGGCTTTCCCTACAAAAAATCAGAAAGCAATCACGGTGGCAAAAATATTAGTGGAAGAGAGCTTCCATCGGTATGGGTGTCCGGAGAGGTTGCACAGTGATCAGGGTAGAAATTTTGAGGGACATCTGATACAGGAACTGTGCAAGTACAATCATGTGGCAAAATCCAGGACTACCCCATATCATCCCTAGGGAAATGGGATTTGTGAGCGATTCAATCGGGATGGTGGCTACCCTGGGTAGGGAGCAGAGGGAGCATTGGCCCAGGCACTTTTCCAGCCTAACAGCCATTTATAATAGTACACCCCATGCAGTCACGGGTTTTTCACCCCACTATCTATTGTTTGGTGTAGAACCCCATTTGCCACTAGATAGTTTCACGGAGAGCACGGAGGATGCTACCTCCACCCACTATCAGTGGATCAGAAAACTTAAACAAACGCAAGAGGCAGCTTGGAAAGCGGCAAAGTCTAACATCAAGCAATACCATGACAGCAATCGTTGGAAGCGTCAGGAACAGGGTATAGGGCAGTACCACTAAACCTGGGACAGATGGTATTATTGAGGGACCATACGGTGTTAGAAAGGAAGATTCATCCTAAGTTTGCAGCCGAGGCATGGAAAATTGTGGAGGTGCTGGACGAGGTGAGCGGGGTGCACTGTACAGGGTCAGACCACCAGGTGAGCAAGGCCAGGATAGAGTACTGCATCGCAGTAATCTGCGTCCATGGGGAGGGTTGAATGATGGGGCTGTTGGAGTACCCGCAACCACCGTGGCTGCTGCTTACACATGCCCTGCAGTCCACTACAACTACACGCCTTGATCTCTTAAAACAAGAACTATCTTTACTACATAGGATGTAGTGTACATATATAGCAACATGAGTGTGTACTGTACAGCATTGAGCTCTATATGATTACATATATATACACATATATATGTATTTATGTATATATATATATATATATATATATTATATATATATATATATATATATATATATATATATATATATATATATATATATAACATATATACATATTTATGTACATATATATATTTATATTTTTTTTTTACATCACAAGGAACTGGCCAAGGGCACAACAAAAATGGGTAACACAAAGCCCGCTTAGTTGCAAGTCCCTATAAAGAAGACAGTAAGAGAATAAAATAAAAAAGAGGGGTGAGCCAATTTAGTTCGGGAGGTGTCTTGTTACTCTTCTTTTGAAAAGATGTAAGTCATAGGAAAGTGGAAAAATAGTAACAGGAAGAGAGTTCCAGAGTTTACCAGTGAAAGGGATGAATGAGTAAAGATACTGATTAACTCTTGCATTAGGAAGATGGACAGAATAGGGATGAGAATTAGTAGAAAGTCTTGTGCAGCGAGGCCGCGGGAGGGGGGGGGGAGGCATGCAATTAGCAAGTTCAGAAGAGCAGTGAGCATGAAAATAACGGTAGAAGAGAACAAGAGAAGCAGCATTGCGGCGGTGATTTAAAGATTGAAGACAGTCAGTCAGAGGAGGGGAGTTGATGGACGAAAATCTTTTGATTCAACCCTGTTTAGGAGAGCTGTATGAGTGGATCCTCCCCAAACATGTGAGACATACTCCATACATGGGCGGATAAGGCCCCTGTAGAGAGGCAAGCAATTGGGAGGGAGAAAAAAAAGGACGCAGACGCCACAGGACCCCAAACTTCCTAGAAGCTGTTTTAGCAAGAGATGAGATGTGAGATTTCCAGTTCAGATTTTTAGTAAAGGATAGTCCTAAAATGTTCATTGTAGAAGAAGGAGACAGTTGAGTGTCATTGAAGAAGAGTGGATAGTTATCTGGCAGGTTTTGTCGAGTAGATAGGTGAAGAAATTGGGTTTTTGATGCATTAAACAAAACAAGGTTTGCTTTGCCGCAATCAGAAATTATAGAAAGATCAGAAGTTAGGCGCTCGGTGGCATCTCTCCGTGAATCACTTAGTTCCTGTTCAGTTGGACGTCTAATAAACGACCTTGAAAAACGCAGGGTAGAATCATCAGCGTAGGAGTGGATAGGGCTTTGAGTTAGACTTAGAAGATCATTAATGAGTATTAGAAAGAGAGTGGGTGATAGGACAGAACCCTGGGGAACACCACTATTGATAGATTTAGGAGAAGAACAATGTCCGTCTACAGTAGCTGCAATAGAATGGTTTGAAAGGAAATTTAGATGAAGGTACAGAGAGAAGGATAGAAACCGAATGAGGGTAGTTTGGAAATTAAAGATTTGTGCCAGACTCTATCAAAAGCTTTTGATATATCAAGGGCAACAGCAAAGGTTTCACCGAAACCCCTAAAGGAGGATGACCAAGATTCAGTTAGGAAAGCTAGAAGATCACCAGTAGATCGCCCTTTACGGAAACCGTACTGACGATCAGATAGAAGATTGTGAGCAGATAGATGCTTAAGAATCTTCTTATTAAGTATAGATTCAAAAACTTTAGAAGGGCAGGAAGTCAAAGCTATAGGACGGTAGTTTTAAGGATTAGAACGGTCACCCTTCTTAGGAACAGGTTGGATGTGAGCAAACTTCCAGCAAGAAGGAAAGGTGGAAGTAGATAGACAAAGACGGAAAAATTTGACCAGGCAGGGTGCAACCACAGAAGCACAGGTTTTGAGAACAATAGGAGGGACTCCGTTAGGACCGTAAGCCTTCCGAGGATCTAGGCCAGAATGGGCAAAGAAAACATCATTCCGAAGGATCTAAATGACAGGCATAATATAGTCAGAGGGTGGAGGAGAAGGAGGAACAAGCCCTTCTTCAACCAGAGTGGAATTTTTAGCAAAGGTTTGAGCGAAGAGTTCAGCTTTAGAAGTAGATGAGACAGCTATGGAGCCATCTGGGTGAAGCATAGGAGGGAAAGATGAAGAAGAAAAATTGTTAAAGATGTTATTAGCTAGATGCCAGAAGTCACGAGAGGAATTTGATTCAGAAAGATTTTGACATTTTCTATGAATGAAAGAGTTTTTGGTAAGTTGAAGTAAAGATTTGGCATGATTACGGGCAGACATATAAAGGGCATGAGTATCAGGAGATGGATGCTTACGGTACCGTTTGTGAGCCACCTCTCTATCTCGGACAGCATGAGAACAAGCAGAGTTAAACCAAGGTTGACGGGCTTTAGGATTAGAGAAAGTGTGTGGAATGTACGCCTCCATGCCAGAGACTATGACCTTAGTTATGCGCTCTGCACAAAGAGATGGGTCTTTGACATGGAAGCAGTAATCATTCCATGGAAAATCAGAGTAGTACTGCCTTAGGTCTTCCCACTTAGCTGAGTTGAAGTGCCAGAAGCACCTCCGCTTAGGTGGGTCCCGAGACGGTACCGGAGCGATAGGACAGGTTACAGAAATAAGATTGTGATCGGAGGAACCCAACGGAGAGAATAGTTTCACAGAGTAAGCAGAAGGGTTAGTAGTTAGGAAAAGATCAAGAATGTTGGGCGTGTCTCCAAGGCGGTCAGGAATACGGGTAGGGTGGTGCACCAGC
The DNA here is from genome assembly GCA_016584305.1 of Chionoecetes opilio. Taxonomy (NCBI): domain Eukaryota; kingdom Metazoa; phylum Arthropoda; class Malacostraca; order Decapoda; family Majidae; genus Chionoecetes; species Chionoecetes opilio. The sequence goes on from JACEEZ010022637.1 coordinate 46,467, forward strand.
TGCTCTAGGTCTTGGAGGATAGAAAAGTTGTAGGCTTGTTCACCAGGTTGGTCAGTGAAAGAAGATGATAGCCAAAGCTGGTGGTGAACATTGAAATCCCCAAGAATGGAAATTTCAGCTAAAGGAAAATGAGATGAGATGTGCTCCACTTTTGATGTTAAATAGTCGAAGAATTTTACATAGTCAGAGGAGGTAGGTGAGAGATATACAGCACAGATAAATTTAGTAAGAGAGTGACATTGAAGTCGAAGCCAGATGGTAGAAAATTCGGAAGATTCAAGGCCGTGGGCACGAGTGCAAGTGATGTCATTGCGCACATATACGCAACAGCCAGCTTTGGATTTAAAATGAGAATAGAGACAGTAAGAGGAGACAGAAAAAGGTCTGCTGTCAGTGCTCACAGACAACTGAGTTTCGGTGAGGAAAAGAAGATGAGGTTTAGAGGAGGAGAGATGATGTTAAACAGAATATATATTATATATAAATATAATATATATATATATATATATATATATATAATATATATAATATATATATATTTATATATATATTAATATATATAGATAATATATATATATATCGTAATATATAATTATATATATATTTTATATATATATATATATATAATATATATATATATATATATATATATATATATATATATAATATATATATATATATATATAATAAAATATATATTATATATACACATATATATAATATATATATATATATATATATATATAATATATATATATATATATATAAATATATATATATATAGAGAGAGAGAGAGTATATACGGGCAGGAGATTTTCTCTGAGACAGATCTCGTTAAAAGTGATAGCTAATTCAGCGTTTATTATCTTAGAGATATTTTCTCTTTGTCTTAAGAGTGTTTTATTCTCTTTTGTATAATCACTTTTATGACTTCGCCGTAGCTTGTCATGTTTGCTGTATCGCGATTTCGGGTCTAAGAACCCTTCTTCAGCAGCATATGGAAGATGTTTTCTCCTCAGGAGTTGAGGTGAGCATGATTAAGATGCGAAGTGAAGCGCTATTTATAGCCGGTCTGCCTGCCACGCAGCCTATTACCGATGTCGTTGATTGGTAGATAGCTTTTGCTTCTCGTCTTCTTGAGTGGGAGACGGTGATTGGTTGTTTGGTCTTCGCTTGGCTTTTCTGTGAGTAGGCTGTTATTTGCTTTTGTTCTTTTCATGCTGTTATTTGCTTTTGTTCTTTCACGCAGGAAGAAGAATCATTCATCACAAACGTCTACGTAAAACCAACGAACACCGGACACTGCCTCAACGGAGAAGGCGAATGCCCACAGAGATATAAAGACTCCACAATCGGTGCTTACATCAGAAGAGCTCTCACACACTGCAGTATATGGCAACTTATGCACAAAGAAATCGAGCGATCCACTCAAGTCCTCATCAACAACGGCTTCAGCGAGAGAGACATCAACCGTCAGACTAAGAAAATCTTGGAGAACTGGTACAACCCTAACGCCACAAAAGAGTCAAGACATAACTATCTTCTACCGGGCTTTCTTCTCCACCGCTCACCAGGAAGAAGAAAGAATAATATCACAAATCGTCCACCGTAACGTGAAACCTGCAGACCAAGAGAGGAGAATAAAACTACAAATTTACTCAAAAACAAGAACACCAGCAACCTCCTTCTCCCGTAACAGCCCAAGCCAGACGAAGGAGACAAAACAAAAGTCCCATGTCGTATATAGGATCACATGCAAAAGAGGAAACTGTGAAGTCCTCCCCTCATCCTACATCGGCATGACGACAACGAAGCTGTCCAGACGTCTTACTTGCCACCTAACTTCCGGAGCCCCAAAAAGTCACCTATTAGAACAACATGGCATCATCATCACAAGAAAATTTCTAGAAGAAAATACAGAATTGGTTGACATGTGTGCAGATGTGCGGCGACTTCCCATCCTAGAAGCGCTGTACATAAAAGAGATCAATCCCAAACTTAACGTACAGGCAAACGACCTACAAGCTCTACCCAGCATGAAAAGAACAAAAGCAAATAACAGCCTACTCACAGAAAAGCCAAGCGAAGACCAAACAACCAATCACCGTCTCCCACTCAAGAAGACGAGAAGCAAAAGCTATCTACCAATCAACGACATCGGTAATAGGCTGCTAGGCAGGCAGACCGGCTATAAATAGCGCTTCACTTCGCATCTTAATCATGCTCACCTCAACTCCTGAGGAGAAAACATCTTCCACATGCTGCTGAAAAAAGGGTTCTTAGACCGAAATCGCGATTACAGCAAACATGACAAGCTACGGCGAAGTCATAAAAGTGATTACAAAAGAGAATAAGACACTCTTAAGACAAAGAGAAAATATCTTTAAGAAGATAATAAACGTTGAACTAGCTATCACTTTTAACGAATATTATATATATATATATTATATATATATATATATATATATATTATATATGTAGTAAATATATATATATATATATATATATATATATATATATATATATATATATAATATATATATTATATATATATATATATATATATATATATATATATATATATATATATATATATAATATAATACAGGGTGTAACACGAGTTTCTGCAAATATTGATAAAGGTGTAAGAACATTTATTCTAAGCATTAAATATTCTATACACATAGGCTTTTTGAAGCTTCCTTTAGACGTGAGATGAATTGAGAAAATTGGGCCCCAGACATAAAATATGTCACGGTTTGTTTACATCGGTGTATTGTGGGGGATAAGGCGGGGTCGCCGCGGGTGGACCTACGAACGGAAAACTACTGCGATGGAAGAATTTCCGTTAGATTTGCGCGAAATTGATATCAGGTGCTATATTACTGTGCTCGTTCTCGCTGACACAACACTATAAAGAAGCCTGAGGTATGCTGATGTGCAGAGCTTCTAAACCAGAAACAGAGTCATAACGAGCCTCGTCAAAGGTAAGCCAACTGGTAGGTACGTATTGGTCCTACAACTTCTTACTCTTATAGAGCTTGTGTACTGTTTTCCATGGTTTAGAAGCCTTTGCACATCAACATCACATCAGGTCTTCTCTATGTTGTCACGAGCACGGAAATATAGCACTTGAATATCAATTTTCTCCAAAAACAACTCGAAATTTTTTCATCGTCGTAATCTTCTCTTTGTAGGTTGTACAATATTCATGGTTGATTATTGAATACCTTATAATTGAGTCCTTGTTGTCTTTCCTCATAATAATATGTACATCATGGTTTAAGTGTACTTGACGAGCAATGAATACTTTGAGTCTATACCAACATCACAACCTTTGCTTTGATTATCTTATTACTACATCCATAAACAAATGCATAACCACGGTGACATTACCCATCCTGCCTCATGGTACCGTACTGTCGTCTACCGATATTTTTATCCCTACACAAATCGGGAAAACTCGTCGACGGTAATGGTTAGGTTAGATTTTGCTTTGATTTATCTTATAACTCCATCCATAAACAAGTGCATAACCACGGTGACATTACCCATCCTTGCCTCATGGTACTGTCGTCTACCGATATTTTTATCCCTACACAAATCGGAGTATCGCGACGGTAATGCTAGTTAGATTTGCTTTGATTATCTTATTACTCCATCCATAAACAAGTTGCATAAACCACGGTGACATTACCCATCCTTGCCTCATGGTACAGTCACTCCACATAAATCGCGAACACACAGGCCTCGGATCCTCTCCTTCCATTCCTTTTCGTATTTTCCAATAAATTATCGTTCATATTCTCAAAGTCTGTACAATGCATTCCTCCTCCTTCCCCTGGGATGTGTTATCCCACGGGGCCATCTCTCCCTCCCTCCTCTCTCTCTCTCTCTCTCTCTCTCTCTCTCTCTCTCTTCTCTCTCTCTCTCTCTCTCTCTCTCTCTCTCTCTCTCTCTCTCTCTCTCTCTCCTCTCTCTCTTCTCGTCTCTCTCTTTCTCTCTCTCTCTCGCTCTCTCGCTCTCTGTCAGGTCATCTTTTCTTCCCTCCCATTCCTCTTAAATTTCAGTAACCCTTTCTCCCTTTCTCCCATCTCTCTCTCTCTTCTCTCTCCTCTCTCTCTCTCCTCTCTCTCTCTCTCCTCCTCTCTCTCTCTCTCTCTCTCTTCTCTCTCTCTCTCTGTCACGTCATCTTTTTCTTCCCTCCCATTCCTCTTAAATTTCAGTAACCCTTTCTTCCTTTCTCCTTCCTCTACTCTTTTGTCTCCCTCCCTTCTTCCCTCCCTCGCTCCCTTCCCTTACCTGCTTCTTACAACACCTGTTCCTCTACCTGGTGGTCCTTGTCTCCCTCCTCCCTTCCCTCCTCATCTTTTCCTTTCTGTCTCCCTCCCTCCATCCATCCTTCTCTCCTTCCCTCCTTCCGTCCCTCCTTCCGTCCCCTCACTCCTTCCTTCCTCCCTATCTCTCTCCCTCTGTAGAGCTGTTAAACTGTCATTAGTGTAATTGCGAGACTTAAAACTATAATTACTATCATTAACACGCTACTGCTAAACAAGGCAATACTACCACCACTACTGCTACTACTATTACTACTGCTATGCTATGTTTGGCATAGCAGTAGTAAACTAGTCATATTTGAATCGATCGTATATTCTAGAGCGAGCGAGCGAGAGAGAGAGAGAGAGAGAGAGAGAGAGAGAGAGAGAGACGAGAGGAGGAGAAGAGAGAGAGAGAGAGAGAGAGAGAGAGGAGAGAGAGAGAGAGGGAGAGAGAGAGAGAGAGAGAGAGAGAGAGAGAGAGAGAGAGAGAGAGTATAAAATTTTTTGTAGTATAAAATTAAGTGAAACAAACTATTGATTATAGAAAGTATATTAATCATATTAATACGAAGTTCGTGTGTGCGTGTGTGTGTGTGTGTGTGTGTGTGTACTGACTGAAGTGCTGGTGAAGGCTAAGTGACTGCACATTTCCACTACATGCTTTATATATGGGTCCTGCCCTGATATCTCCACTTAGTTATAGGATGTAAATGGATCAGAAAGCCTTGCTTGAGGCACAAGAAGGATTAAGTTTTTAGCACCTCGAGACGTCACATTAAAATGTCTTTAGCGGTTGGTTTGTGCAGGAGTTAAACCCATAATTACCAGATTAGCCTCTCTCTCTCTCTCTCCTCTCTCTCTCTCTCTCTCTCTCTCTCTCCTCTCCTCTCTCTCTCTCTCTCTCTCTCTCTCTCTGACACTATCACACAGTGAGGAATATACACATACATAATGTAAAATTAAAAATACTTTAATTATAGATATTTCCAAACAATATTATTGGCTACATTCACACATCTACGCGCGCACGCGCGCGCACACACACACACACACACACACACACACACACCACACACACACACACACACACACACACACACACACACACACACACACACACACACACAAAAACACCTGCTCTCAGTGTTACGAATATATTTTGCTATAGCCATTATTTTTCCGAAAACAAGAATGTAAATATTTTAAAAGTTACTTCATCCTGTTGATGGAGGAAGGACCCAGTTGAAGGGCTCAATGGAAGGAGGAAGGGAGGGAAAGAGGGAGGGAGGGAGGGAGCTGTTAAATTGTCATTAGCTGTTGTGCGGGATTTAAAACTATAATTACTCATCAGGAGCTATAAAGTCGGGAAGGTTTGAAACAGGTGTGGCTATTTAGGGGGGTGGAGCGGGTCTCCAAGAGGAGACTGAGCGAACATTTGTAGACAAGGAAAAGATTTGAGAAATTGATGGATTGCCTCGCCCCAAGTGTTCGCGAAGTACATGGCGTGACTGTACCTGGTACTCTCATCTACCGAAATGCTCGTCCCTACACAAATCGGGAAAACTCGCCGACGGTAATGGTTAGGTTAGGTTACCGTTAGGTTAGGTAAAGGTCAGTTAGGTTAGGTATTCATAATCACAGGTAAAAGCTTATTAGTTATACATCCATACTCCACTCCATACACACTCTTTAACCCTTCAATACATCCACATTCCCTCCGAGTCTACTCTGTCATATGCTTTGGTATTAGTCCAGATGAACACCGAACTCACTTTGGTGGACGAAACTATTTTTTTCTGGTGTGTTTTTATGTGTTTTGAATGAATCTGCTAACCATTTCTGTCGCAATTTTTTTTTTATTTTTTTTTATTTTTTTTGCAAGAATGACAAAAAAAAAAAAATTAACCTAAACCTAACCTAACCTAACCTTTACCTATATCTAACCTAACCCATACCTAACCTACAGAGGTGGGCATCGCAATTTTTTTTCCAATTCCGCAATCGTAATTCCGCAATTTCGACCTGCACCAGTCCGCAATCGCAATTCCGCATTTTTTCAGATAGGCCTTTTTCGCATCGCAATTCCGCAATTCCGCAATTCCGCAAACTAATTTTGACACCTACAATTAAAACAAAACACCTACCTACAATTAAAACAGAAAATGTCTCAAGACTTTTTATTAGTGTTTATTTTTAATACTTCTGTATTCCTATTGTTTATGTCTATACTTGTTACTTGTCATTCACAATTAAGTCTTTGTCTCTTTTAGTGTTTTTCTTTACTTTTACACTTCACAGTCTACTGGCTAGTAATCACTAGGTGACTAGGGTATCTATATGAAAGAGGGTAACGCCATTCATAGGCCCTATGTTAAACGCTACTGGGCGCCATCTTAGCGCCAGGGCCTCTTCGTTCACCCAAAACCCAGGGAAGTTCTCAAGGCATGACCCCGCAGTATATTATGTTATACATGTATAAAGGATATACTGTTATCTTCGGAAATGGTTTGTTCTATA
>JACEEZ010022638.1:0-2500 GCA_016584305.1 Chionoecetes opilio
GGGCGGGTTTAAAAGCTAATGAGTTAAGGGGGCGGCCGGCGGGGGAGTCCTTGATAAAAAACAACACTTAAAGCCTAGGAAATTTTTTTTCCGGCCAGAAAGGTTGTTGTATTAACGGTGGAGAGGGGGGATGGGGGAAAAACGTTACCAAAGAAAAGAAGAATCTTTTGAGAAAAAGAATTCAAGAAAAAAAAAAAAAGACATTTCACGACAATGTAGTTAAAACAAATGTAAGAAGTTATTTAAATTACAATAATGACGCTCATTTCAAAAACTTTAAGCATTCTTAAAAGCCCTTTGACGCTCTCCGCTTCCCCCCGCCCACCACCGTGGCTCATAACCTAGCCCAAATACACTGCAAATTTTTTTCTCGAGAAATTGCAACCACTTCAAATAAAAAGATTGGGTATCCTTTGTATCGTCTCCCCCAGGGATCAAATTTTTTAACGAATATAATAATTTTTTTTATTTTCATAATTTACTCTTTAAATCCCCTGTATTGTTTACAATGACGTCCCCGTTTTTCCCACACTTGCCTCACAATGCAACCCCCGATTAATTACTGTATTTTGGGGGTTTGCAGTAAAAGCAATTTGCTGTGCTAGTTTTTGGGCCTTATCCACCCCGCCAGGGTTGTGGGAGAGCAAATTTGGGGCAATTTAACGGGGGGTAAATATTTGGGCGAGTCCCGGCCGAGGTCCCCCCGGGGTTTGCCAGGGGTTCAAACTAAAGTAAAAGCAAAAATACTTTCACTCAAAATACCCCACCCACTAAAAGGGGGGGGGGGCCACAAATTTCGTTTTTCGCTGTTCTTTCTTTTTAGCCACTCTGGCTGCATGCCTGGTTGTTACCTAATCCCGCCCCCAAAAGTCCCCATCTCTTCCCCCCACAAAAAGTCTTACATTAGTGCAATTCCTCCACTCTCTCCCCAACTCTCTTTTCTCTGTTATTCACACCATCTCCTTCCTGGAAAATGCAATATCCTCCACCAAACCTATTCCTCCCACTGTTTTCAACGTCCTCAATTCTCTCTCCCCAATCCGATCCACATCTCGCCTCTCGACCCCCCCTTTTCCACTACACACCCCCTTCCCCTACCCCCTCTGTTCAACGTTTTCACCTCCTCAGTATTGTCCCCTTTTTCCCCCAAAACCCTCGAGCTCAAAACATCAAAGCCTTTAATGCAAATCCCTGAGGCTTTTATAAGCTTTGGCGAATCCCGAAAGGCAACGAGGACACGTCAACATGCTTCATGGTACTAACATTTGGGGAGACTAACTTCACAACACACTAAAATAAAATAAAATATTATATATATAAAAAAAAAAATTTTTTAAAAAAAAAAACGCAGCACGCACGCCGCCGCACGCACGCATACACCAACGCAGAAAGCGTTTGGTTTAACCAGTATATGATATAAAAGGTCATTAACACGGGGGAAAAATGCCAAAGGGGTGGGAAAAAAAGGAGATCAGGGGAAATAACAAGAAAGGGAAAAAAAATAAAACCCTAAATTTTAGCCAGTGTCATTTACTAGCACAGTAGCAAGATTGTGGAAAAAAATAAAGAAGCGGGACGGAATATTTGAAAATGAAGGTATAATCAATACCGGCATTTGGTTTTTTGGAAAAAGAGATCAGTGTCCCCAAACCAAATAAGTTTTTACTCAAGAAAATTTGATTAACAAAAGAAAGAGTGGGGGGGGCAACTGTGGTAGTAGATCTTAAAAAAGGGGCATTTGAAAAATTCTACAAGAGGTTCTAGGGAAATTGGAAAAAAAGGGGAGGAATCACAGGGATGATCAAAACTTGGATGGAAAGTTTGAGGGGAAGAGAAATAAGAACAGTAGTGAAGGATAAAAAAACTGAATGGGGAAACGTTTCTAGCGGGGGACCAAAGGATCAGGTTGGCACCAAAATGTTATGATTTTCGTCAACGACATGACAAGAAATACAAGTTTTTTTAGATATTTGCGGGTATCAAAAATATTATGAAAATAAAAAACTATACAGACGTGAAAAACACAAAAGAAATGAACAAAATCTAATAATGGAGCAGAAAGGGAAATGGGAATTTAATGTGAATAAACTGTCATTGGGTGGGAAAATTTGAAAAAAGGGAAAAGATATAAAGGGCATATAAATGGGGGAAAAGAAAAAATTTCAAAGAAGATAGTGAAAAAAGGACCTAGTATAATGAAAAACCAAACAGAAAAAATAAATAAAAAAAGTTTTAAAAATACAGGATGTTGAAAAATTAGAGGGGATTTCATTACATGGGGAAAAATTGAGAGAAAATAATTACTACAATATTCGACCCCAAAATGGAAAATGCTGCCCAAGTATGATCCCCATATAAAAGAACCGTGAAAAAATTGGAGAGGGTACAAAAATGGGAACAAAAATTTGGGACCGGGGCTAGAAAAAAATCTCTTATGAGAAAGGTTGAAAAGAAATCGTTAAAACTCGAGCAGAGAAGAGAAAGGAGATTTAAATTAAAA
>JACEEZ010022638.1:10000-45000 GCA_016584305.1 Chionoecetes opilio
TCTGTGCCCCAGGGTAACGGGTTCTTACCCACCATAGGCTCAGTGGCTAATGCGACGGAGATGAGCACCGAGGCCACGCGCAGTATAATTTTTGCCCCCATTTTTACCTTTAATGTACTAAAACTGATATTTGTGCAGTTACATAATACCATCACCACCAGCTGTAGCCTCCTACACATCTGTGTTTCTTCAGAAACAAGAATAAAAAAACATGGTCGTCTTCCTCAACCAGCGTTGAGTCCGAGACGGGAAGACATGTCGACTTGCTGGTTGCAGGAGATTTGCGTCACTGTTTTACTCAAGAGTTTGGGTCCTGTCATCACTCGGGGCTGCTAATGAAAATACGGAATTCATTTAAACTTCAGAGGGTTCGGTAGACACGTGACCCGCCAGGGGCACTCGAGAGAAGAAAATGGAAAATTAATCGCGTACCTGAGTCTTGGCCGCGGGTTTGTGACTAGCAAATATTTTGCTCTATGCTTCGTTCTTTTCCTGAAATTAAAAGGTAACTCATATTTCTTATCCAGTTTTAATTAAAATATGAATGGAAATATGACGGTTAGTTCGTTATCATATGACTCACTGTCATCTCGTTTATATCCTACCAAACTTTGATTACACTTGACTCGACTCGGTAATTGTGGATAATTATAATTTATAATAGATTTTTTTTTTCGTCGTGTAGAAACCTAGAGATTTATGTGTCAACGATTTCGTTTGAATTTATGCCTTAGGAGATACGGATGTTGCAGAGGAAGCCTAGAGCGGAAGCCCTAATTATTACACCAAGGGATGATAAATATACAAAACTCAGGCGACGGCCGTATACAGTCAGGAGATAAAGACCGTCGGAGAAATTTTGAGTATGCAGGAGGAATGTGTGATTTCACGGAGGTGCCGAAGGGTGTGCTGAGGAAGGCGAAGTGAGGGCGAGATTGCAAGAGGAGGATATCAAGAAGGCACAGGATGAGGGGAGGGAGGTGAGGGTGCGGGGAAGGAGGTGAGGGTGCGGGGAGGGATAGGTGGGGGTAGTGTGTGGTGGCCGCAATCACGGTGGTTGAAGCTCACAGTGGCTATGATAGATAGAGTCATCCAAACACAATATTGTGGTGGAATCGCGCTCCCCATCCAATATTGTTTTGTCATTACCGAGCGAATAAATAATACATTTTCCCATTGTATGATCATTTCCATTTCATAGTGGCTTCAGGCAGGTTCTGAATGAGCCTCACAGACAATACCCGATGGAGAGCACCAGACGATGCCCACCGACCGCCTGCCCGCCCACACTCTCATTATTGGCCTGATGTTTTGGGTCTGCTGGCGTCCTTCACATGCCGCTGTTCACCAAAATATCATATTTTTCTTATTCATAGCAAGTGAAGTTTGACGTGCCTTTGCCTTGGTAGTATGTCTGTATTTACCTAATGGTTTACCTAGTAGTGTTTTACAGGGCCTGAGCTACACTCGTGTGGTCCCATCTCCGTATCTACATTTATCCAGTCTTTCTTTCAATTGGTGCACATAATGTGCCGATATCACCTCCTCATTTAGTCCATTCCAAACTTCTACATTTCTATGAGGGAAGCTGTACTTCTTTATGTTGTTCAGGTATCTCCCTTTTCCTAGTTGTTTAGTATGTCCTCTTGGGTATCGACCTTTTCTTTGTTTCCGAGTTAGTAGTTTCTCATTGTCTGTTTCTTCCATCATAGTTATCAGCTTAACATTTTTAATTAATCTCCTTTCTCTTCTCTGCTCGAGTGTTGGTAACGATTTCTTTCAACCTTTCCTCATAAGAGAGTTTTTCTAGCTCCGGTACCATTTTTGTTGCCATTTTTTGTATCATCTCCAACTTTTTCACGTGCTTCTTTTTATATGGGGATCATACATTGGCAGCATATTCCAGTTTTGGTCGAATCATTGTAGTAATTATCTTTCTCATCATATTTTTGCCCATGTAATGAAATGCCAGTCTAATATTCTTCAACATCCTGTATGTATTTCCAACTATTTTATTTATATTTTTCTGGTTGTATGCATTTATTACTCAGGTCCTTTTCTTCACTAATCTTCTTTGCAATTATTTCATTTCCCATTTTATATGCCCATTTATATCTCTTCGCTTTTTCTAATTTCCATCACATGACAGTTATTCACATTAAATTCCATTTCCCATCTTCTGCTCCATTATTAGATCTTGTTCAGGTCATTTTGTAGTGTTTCACAGTCTGTATAGCTTTTTATTTTTCATAATAGTTTTGCATCATCCGCAAATATACTAAAATAACTTTGTATTTCCTCTGTCATGTCGTGACGTAAATCATGAACATTTTTGGTGCCAACACTGATCCTTGTGGTACCCCGCTAGAAACGTTTCTCCATTCAGATTTTTCATCCTTCACTACTGTTCTTATTTCTCTTCCTCTCAGATAACTTTCCATCCAAGTTTTGATCATCCCTGTGATTCCTCCTATATTTTCCAATTTCCATAGTAACCTCTCATGTAGAACTTTGTCAAATGCCTTTTTTAAGATCTACATACGCACAGTCTGCCCACCCATCTCTTTCTTGTGTTATATCAATTACTCTTGAGTAAAAGCTTATTAGGTTGGTCACACATGATCTCTTTTTCCTAAAACCATACTGCCGGTATGTGATTATACCTTCATTTTTCAAATATTCCGTCCATTGCTTCTTTATTATTTTCTCACATATCTTGCATACTGTGCTAGTCAATGACACTGGTCTATAATTTAGTGGTTTATCTTTTTTCCCATTCTTGTATATTGGCACTGTATCTGCTCTTTTCCACTCCTTTGGCACTTTTCCCGTTGTTAATGAGCACTTTATTATATCATATACTGGTTCAACCAACTGCTTTCTGCTGTGTGTATGCGTGCGTGCGTGCGTGCGTGCGTGCGTGCGTATATATATATATATATTATATATTATATTATATCGATAAGTTATAGTATGGATATATATAATATATATATATATATATATATAGTGTGTATGTGAAGTTAGTCTCACCCTAATGTTAGTCACCATGAATGCATGTTGACGTGTCCTCGTTGCCTTGTCCGGGATTCGCCAAAGCATTATACAAGCCTCAGGGATTTGCATTAACGGCTCTTGATGTATTGATGCTCGAGGGGCTTTGGGGGAAGAAGGGACAATACTGAGGAGGTAGAGGAACAGTTGAACAAGGAGGGGGTAGAGGAGGTGGTGTGTAGTGGACAAGGAGGGTCAGAGAGGCGAGATGTGGATCGGGATTGGAGGAGAGAGAATTGAGGACGTTGAGAACAGTGTTGGAGAGAATAGGTTTGGTGGAGGAGTATTAGCGGATTTGCCAGGAAGGAGATGATGTGAATAACAGAGAGAGAGAGTTAGAGAGAGAGTGAGAGAGAATCTGCACTAATGTAATGATCTTGTGTGGGAGGAAGAGATAGGCGACTTTGGTGGCGGTGATTGAGGTAACAACCAGGCAGTGCAGCCAGAGGATGGCTAAAGAAGAAAGAACAGCGAAGAACGGAAATTAGTGGACGCCTTTGAGTGGAGTGGAGTATTGTTGAGTGAAAGTATTTTCGCTTTTACTTTAGTTTTGAACCCTCTGGCAACCGCGGCGTGGAGCCTCGGCCGGTCACTCGGCCAACTATTGACCCAACGTTAGATTGCCCAACTTTGCTTCTCCGACAACCGTGGCGGGATGTGGATAATGGCCAAACACTAGCACAGCAAATTGCGTTTACTGCAAACCCCAACATACAGTAATTAATCGTGGCTTGCATTGTGAGGCAAGTGTGGGAAGCAAACGGTGACGTCATTGTAAACAATACAAGGTGATATGAAGAGAGTAAGCTTACTGATATATAAAAAACTTATTATATTCGTTAAAACAGATTATGATCCGTGGGTGAGACGATACCAAGGATATACAAGTCTTTATATTGTGATATGTGAGTTGCAATTTCTCGAGAAAAAGTTTGCAGTGTATTTGGTCGTAGGTGTAATGAGCCACGGTGGTGGGCGGGGGGAAGCAGGAGAGCGTCAAGGACTTGGAAGAATGCTTAAAGTTTTTGAAATGAGCGTCATTATTGTAATGTTAAAATAACTTCTTACATTTTGTTTTAACTACATACTGTCGTGAAAATGTCTTATTTTTCTTATTTCTTGAATTGCTTTATCTCAAAAGATTCTTCTTTTTCTTGGTAACGTTCCCCTCATCCTCCCTCTCCACCGTATACTACAACAAGCCTTTCTGGCCGGAACATTACCTAGGCTTTAAGTGTTGTTAATATTCAAGGAGCTCCACCGCCGGCCGCCTCCCTTAACTCATTAGCTAAGACGCCATTCGTCATGACCCCCGCCCGCTTATGCTTCTCATGTACCCACCCCAGGCTCCGTACACACACACACACACACACACCACCCACCCACCCACCCACTCACCCACCCACCCACTCACCCACCCACCTACCCACCCACCCACCCACCCACCCACCCACCCACCCACCACCCACCCACCCACCCACCCACCCACCCACCACCCACACCCACACCCACACCCACACCCACACCCACACCCACCAGCCGACAACCTTCAATCAAGAGGCATCAGCCAAACTTTGTCGGTGATGAAAAAGGGACGGATCGGAAATTCTCAAGGATGTCTGTAAACTTGCACCGCACTTCACTCTGCTCTCCTTCGTCCCTCCCTCGGGGTGTGTGTTCGATTACTGCCGACGGATTAAAACCACCAGGAGGGAGTGAGGGGAGGCCAGTGTGAGGCAGTGATAAGATTCCTCCTGCTGGTTTGTGGTGTAAAGACAGACGGGAATAAGAAGACTAGATATACTCGTATATAGGAGACCCATGTAGAATTTGTAATATTTATGATTTGTGTTGTTTTAGTACAGCTTTCGTGTAGTGATAGATGTTTCGTGCAGACGTTTAGTTTTCATGCAACCATTATTTTTTCGTTTGATCATAGGAGGTTTTTGTGTAAATATTGTAATGTTCGTGTATACGGTGGAGGTTTTTATGTATTTTGAGGAGTTTTTCGTGAAAATAGTAAAATTATCGTTTCAAAGAGTTTAATATTATATTTTCATTACCGAAGAGATGATGTATTACTGTTATTTTGATAACTGTGTGTGTGTGTGTGTGTGTGTGTACGTGCGTGCGTGCGTGCGTGTGATGACTCAACATCTGAGGGAATGAAGTGTGCCTCTTCCTTTTATCTTTTCTCGTTGTATCTTAAACTTTATTTTTTTCAGTCACTTTTCCTTTTTTCTTATCTTATTTGCTTACTCTCCAATTTTTCTTTGTTATCTCTTATTTTTGTCTTCATCTTTCATCCATAATAATCTTTTTCCTCCGTTCTCCATTCTTTTGCTTCCCAATTTTTCTATGTTCCAGATATTGTTATTCATCTCTACATATCAAACCTTTGAATCATTCCCTTCTCTGTCTCTCCTTTTCGTCTTTTAACCCCTTCTCCTGCTCCTTCTCCTGCGTTTTTTTCCCGCTTTTCATTTTTCTCTATTCTTTTATCCTCTTCATCACTCCACAACCATACACATATCCATCGAAATGAACCAAATTATGCCAGAAAACATATATTTTGTAAATCTTAACTTATTCGTTTCATTAGGGCAGGTGTGACACTTTCCAGCAAAGTTTTCTTTCCCCTCTTACACGTAACTATAGATGTTGTGGAGACGTCAGCGGACATGCAATGCCAAGGGAGCTGCATATTTAACGCAGGAAATAAAAGGTTTCTATGACGCCAGCACGAGGATATCACAGGTGATACTACGTCTGCACTACTGCACGTAGTCCTTTTGAGTAAAGGACATTTTCTGGCACGTAGATTTTTCCGATTAAGGCACATATGTGGAGCCACATATTCATGGTGATTTCAGCAGCTAAGCAAAAACATCATCATCATCATCATTATCATCAATAAAAAGCTTACTTCTTGCAAATATATACCTTATTGTACCTCCTTTGCTCATCGAGCTCAATAATTCAATATTTACGAATTCGGAGAAATCTTTTGATCTTTTTTGTAACGTTTCTCTTTAGTGAATGTGTGTTGCCTGATATGCCTCAGAATGGACTACTGGCATGTCATGAGCGCGGTTGCATTGCTTTGTTTTGTCAATATACTGCATAGCCAGTACAGCCTTATGGGACCATTTGACTCATTCGTTCTGGTGACTCTACACGGTCAGACTTCTTAACATATGATCTGTGCGGTGCGAGGTGGGTGAATCTCTCTATACCTGGAGTGTGTTGCTTCCGGAAAAGCTGAAACTTATGAGTTTTAAGAAATTAAATGAAACATAGAATTATGTTTAGGAATATATATATATATATATATATATATATATATATATATATATATATATATATATATATATATATATATATATATATATATATATATATATATATATATATATATATATATATATATATATATATATATATATATATATATATTATTCTTACGTCAGTTTTGCGTTGCTTTCTTATTGCATGCCTTAGCAAACAATTAGACGCATAGCAGTGCATGCATGATGACCAATATTTTCCATTTTTAAATCAACAAACACCGCATTACACTGAGAATGTGTCTGGCACATTGTGTAATATTAATACACACCTTCCTGAAACCTTAGATCGAATACACCTTTCCGCGAATTCAGCTTATGAAACGCTAAAACCCCCTCCCACACACACATAAACACACACGTACGTAAGCACGCACGCACATACGCGCGCACACACACACACACAAAACACAAACACGCCACTCCTTGGGAACCTCAGTGTGGGTGTGACGTGCGCCAGGCATACATTGTGAGGACTTGGCAGGAGGAGGACGGCAGGTCATGTTCCTGTCTTGCCTCGAGGAAGGAGTTGTTGTCTGCCGTGACTCATGCCCGTGGTCGGCGGCGGAGAATGGTTGTTGAATCATGATACGCGCCGTCTTTTAGTCCTTATTGATATGTATGAATTTCTAAAGATGCAAGTGTTGGAGGTGAAATTATTCCTGTCGTCTTTTGTCTAAGTGTTTCTCCAAGTATCAAGGCCACGCGCGTTGCCTTTTTCCAAAATATATAAAGTGTGTGGTGAGAGCTACGTGCTGGATTGAGGAATGGCGAGAGAGTAACGCCAATGAACAGACTAAGGCAAATAAAGTGAGGGCAACGATATGTATACAAGATAGATAGATATGCAAAATAGATATTAGAACACAACTGACGTCACACCTGTATTTAGAGGTCAGGTGGTGAGTGAAGTGTAACTTGTGGCATAGGAACCGTGATGATATGAAGTGTTGAGGCAAGGGAGCGAACTGCATGGCCGGTGGGGCGCCAGCACTTTAGTCTTGGCTCAGCATTATCAGTTTTCCATGGCAGTGCTTCAGGGGCCGCGGGCGTGCTTCAGGGTCACAGGTGGGGCTTCCTTCCGGCTTGGAGGCGTGAAATATTTGCTGGTTTTCTTTCAAAGTGAACGAATTCCCTTTAATATGAATAAATAACAATGTAAATTATACATTCTGGGCTCCCATGGCAATCTGTTGATTTGTGAGAGAGGATTTGAGTAATAGTATGACAGGTAATTTTCCAGAGTGCCTGAGCAGAACACAACACAGCCTCTTGACGGCACATCGCTAAGACGGAGGGTTTTCAGCACTGAATGACTCGACTTTGTGTGGGTGATAATATTTTGTAATATTTCTGGCAACATGAGACATACCCGTTCAGACGAGGATATGTGATGTGGGTTAAATGACACGTACAACTCTACGTGACGACTTTTAAGTAACCACCATTTGTGTGAAGTTAAATTAAAAGAAAGAAGACAAATGGTTGACATGTATGTATATTCATTCATATAGTCTTGATTAAACAAACTCCTAAACTAAAACAAGCCACTCACGGTCTTTTTTTTCTTGTTTTTACGGCACTTCCATACAGCAAGAGAAAACCTGACTGAAATTGCGTCCTGAAATATACGTGGGTCAGGTAAAATTGGACTGGTATTAATAGACTCGCCGAACAGATCGCTTAATAAGACCCAACAAGGAAAAAATGTACACAAGATGAAATTTTGTGCTGAAAATCACGGAAAAAAAACATTGAAACAACGGCAGTAATATCAAGGATCAAAGATGAATCATTCCGCTGAAAATGGAAAAAAACTGAATAAAAATTGCAAACAATAAACAGAATTGCAAAACAAGAACGAAATAACCCAAGTTCATATACATACCTGCAATCTAGATGATTCGGAATCATTAAAACTATTTTTAGTCAGATGCACGAGGGTTTACCTGTACGCAACTCTGATTTATCGTTTGCCCGGTAGATTATTTTGGAAGTCTCTCATCAACTAAATGATCCTCCTTGAATTAATGTATTTCATCTGATCTATGAAATACCGAATCACCTAAAGGGCTAAGGCAATACGAGGAACCTCCGTGCCCACCACACACCTTGAATTAAACTTTTTTATGATCAAAACATCTCACGTATTGGTTGGTATTGATCGACAGCATGTTTACTTCACCTCTCCCCTCCCATCCACTCTTTTTTTCCTTCTCGCGGTCTCTCTCTCTTTGTCTCAACTCTCATTCTCTCTCTCTCTCTCTCTCTCTCTCTCTCTCTCTCTCTCTCTCTCTCTCTCTCTCTCTCTCTCTCTCTCTCTCTCCACCCGCCAGGGTGGCGCGGTTGGTAGAGTCACAGACTCGAGTGTAGAGTCCCTGCATTCGGTCAGCGGTTTGAGTCCACCAAGTTCGTCCTGGCGTGGTGGCGTTTTGTATAGTCAATAACCTTGTAGTTGGTACTTGCAAAGTGTCTAGATAGGATCAAAGTATCTTTCTCTCTCTCTCTCTCTCTCCTCTCTCTCTCTCTCTCTCTCTCTCTCTCTCTCTCTCTCTCTCTCTCTCTCTCTCTCTCTCTCTCTCCTCTTCTCTCTCTCTCTCTCTCTCTCTCTCTCTCTCTCTCTCTCTCTCTCTCTCCACACACGAAATTCATTCCTATTTAATATCAGTGAGCAGCTCTATCGTCTAGGTGAGGGAAATACATTCGATAAGTACAAATATCTCCATGAATTATATTGTATTTTATATTATGTCCGTAAAATTCTCAGGGCGAAATTGGAAGCATAGTATTCAGCCCTGTTCGCACGGAAGTTCATCCTCAAGGAAGTACATATACCTTCATGAGTCTTATTTACAATCCAGTAATATTCTCGGGGCAAAAGTGGAAGCATCTCTTGTTGAACCCAGACTCTCGTTTTGAATACAGTAAGAAAGAAGACAATACATCTTAGCTCTGTTTTCCATTCTGTGTGGAGTGTCCCGCCAACACCAAAATGAGGGCGCAACAATGAACAGAAGCGACAATGGAATACCAAGTAGCGATGTGTGCGGCAACACGAGCCTTGTCTCGGCGCCCCAACATAACCTACTCTTGGGACGCGCACTGCTCGCTTTGGTGTGTCGGGGAGGCAGGTGGAGGGGCGGACGGCGGTGCTGCGTCTCCAGGGAAATTTAGTCGCGTGTATTGTTTGCTTAAGTTGGTTCCGTTCACTTAATGGAACAATGAGGGATGTATAGCATTGTTGTGAAGAATAATGAATAGCGTGTACGTATAAAGGAGGAAATAATAATATGATATAGCGATAATGTAATTGTAATGTATGTGTGTATTTACCTAATTATATTTATCTAGTTGTATTTTTCAAGGCCTGAGCTACATTCGTATGGTCCCGTCTCCATATCTACATTCTTTATTTTGCTTCCTTACCGTAGATAACAGTGAAGTCGCCACCTGCAGTGAAGTCGCCAGGCGCCAAATATTACGAATTATAGCATCACTACTGATTTTTATGTGCCACTGAAGATGTTACACATTAGTTTATATCATGATTGTATAATCTACCCTGTTTCAGCGTTGTTTTATGCTTTGTATCTGCAAGTATAACTGTTGCGCATTTTGCTTCTCACGTTTTCCTTCGCGCGATGACAGACAGTAAACAGTAGCTTTTCGGGCGACAGGACACAGACTTGCTAGATCTTTCAAACTTGAATAGAATTTTTTTTCACGTTGGCAGAGGAATTGTTATATATCCAAGGATCTTCCGCAGCTAATATATATAGAGACTTGTTTTACTTTACCTCTAATTTCCCTGAATTCCCCAGAGTGGCGACTCAACTGTTGAGTTAAAATACTAGCTGGCGATTTTACTGTAGTAGGTATAGTGAGGTCGCCACTCGGTTTTATTTTTGTCATTTGTTCATTTATAACCCTAATATGACACAGATGAAGACACAAAATGAAACAGACTTTCCAGATAGACCCTTCTAACTTTCCTGAAATCATGGATGTAGAAATGTAAGTATTAACGCCACCACACGTCTGTAAATAACAAAGAAACGTTGAACTGACGACTTCCCTTATCTACGGTAGTGCTTGTTGGCCGAAACCATCACCCCGGGAAGCGGGTCACAAACCCCCGGCTAACACCCGGTACCCATTTATTGCTGTGTGGACCGGGGCTCGGTATTTAAGGATACCACCCATCTTTCTCCGCTCCGCCAGGGGGTCGAACGGGACTTCTCGGTTTCGAACCGAGCGTGCTAACCACTATAATACGGAGCACCCCTGTGTGTGCGTGTGCGTGTGCGTGTGCGTGTGTTTCATCCATGGTCTTGTCCACGCGAGTCAGACTCGCGATCGCCATTTTCACCCTCCCGGTGCGAACTTGGAGATCATTATTACTGATCTTAGGGTAATGCTGGGACATCACACACCGCACACTCCCATCCCCTTTCTCAAAGGGGACAGTTACCGCCCGAATTTCTCAGTTGAAAAATCCCCGGGTATGGATGGGGCCGGGGATCGAACGCCGGACCACAGAATGGTGCCGGACGCCCTAACCAACTGAGCTGTCCAGACTGTGTGTGTGTGTGTGTGTGTGTGTGTGTGTGTGTGTGTGTGTGTGTGTATGTGTATGTGTGTGTGTGTGTGTGTGTGTGTGTGTGTGTGTGTGTGTGTGTGTGGTGTGTGTGTGTGTGTGTGTGTGTGTGTGTGTGTGTGTGTGTGTGTGTGTGTGTGTGTGTGTGTGTGTGTGTGTGGTGTGTGTGTGTGTGTGTGTGTGTGTGTGTGTGTGTGTGTGTGTGTGTGTGTGTGTGTGTGTGTGTGTGTGTGTGTGTGTGTGTGTGTGTGTGTTGTGTGTGTGTGTGTGTGTGTGTGTGTGTGTGTGTGTGTGTGTGTGTGTGTGTGTGTGTGTGTGTGTGTGTGTGTGTGTGTGTGTGTGTGTGTGTGTGTGTGTGTGGTGTGTGTGTGTGTGTGTGTGTGTGTGTGTGTGTGTGTGTGTGTGTGTGTGGTGTGTGTGTGTGTGTGTGTGTGTGTGTGTGTGTGTGTGTGTGTTGTGTGTGTGTGTGTGTGTGTGTGTGTGTGTGTGTGCGTGCGTGCGTGCGTGCGTGCGTGCGTGCGTGCGTGCGCGCGCGTGTGCGTGCGTGCGTGCGTGCGTGCGCGTGTGCGTGCGTGCGCGCGCGGCTTTAGTAATTCTTCAGTAAACAAGTATTATTATTAAACACATAATGAAGCTTTGTAAATGACCTCATTTCAGGAAATGATAATCGTTTACAAATCAATATCTGAATATCTTTCTGCGTATAATTAAAGGAGTGCACACACACACACACACACACACACACACACACACACACACACACACACACACACACACGCATGCACGCACGCACGCACGCACGCACGCACGCACGCACGCACGCACGCACGCACGCACGCACGCACGCACGCACGCACACGCACGCACGCACACACACACGCACGCACGCACGCACGCACGCACGCACGCACGCACGCACACACACACACACACACACACACACACACACACACACACACACACACACACACACACACACACACACACACACACACACACACACACACACACACACACACACACACACACACACACACACACACACACACACACACACACACACACACATACACACACACACACACTAGTACTTTGGCAATACTTAACACTCATGCAATCAATACCACGCCACAGCGAACCCTTCTTAATGTGCGTCAAGCAACGATTTGAACACTGTCAACTCACGCCACCGTGCCAAAAAGAAGGATCCATAATGTATCTTCACATGCGTTTCCCAGGTACACAAAGTAAAAATAACAATCAGTAAACATTAGCGCTGTTCTTATTATCCTGTAATTCTCTGTTTGGGCAAGGTAGAGAAATGTGCCATGTGATTATGCGTGTATGTGTGTGGTGTATGTGTGTGCGTCACTGTGTGTATGTGTGTCAATGTGTGTGTAAGTATGTCAATGTGTGTGCAAGTGTATCACTGCGTGTGTGTGTGTGTGTGTGTGTGTGTGTGTGTGTGTGTGCGCGCGTTAGGGTTATGACTCGAAATAAAAAAATGTTCCTGCTATGAAATTTAATGAAAATTTTAGTGCACATTACAAAAAACTTAGTGATTCCGTTCAATTTTAAAAATATGTCCCCCACACAAGCTTAGAAATCTTAGAAATTTTCTAATATCAGTAATGGTATATTACATTGCACAAACTACACATTGTTGGTAGCAAAAAACTTTAGATCTAAATACTTCTTTTTTGCATTTTTCACCCAGCTCTTCCATCACCTTCACAGCCCTCTCGGCAATCATATTCGAGCGAGGTACATCAAGCACTGATGGTGCCCTGCTCCAGTGAGTTTTCAAGCACTTCAGGGCACTGGCACATCCAAACATTATAATACCGAGGAGGAGGTTGTCATAGGTTGTCTCCTTGAATTTTTGAGCACTGAACCAGGCTTCTTGCCACTTTTCAGTGATGAAGCATGCTGGAGGCTCCAAAACACTGCGCCATGATGGCAGTAGAAAGTATGCAATTAGGATATAAATAGCCCTCGAGTTCCATCGGGTACTGTGTAGCGAAGGCAGCTTCCTCCACTTGATGACCGGGAACGCAGCGTGCTTCTTACAATGCTGGAATGCCTTGCAGAGTTCATACAAGAACTTGAAGTCGTCCCTCCAGCCGGGGTTCTCGTCCACATCCATTTATGTTTCTGCCTTGTACTCACTTTGTAGTTCTTCGTAGTTTTCCAACAGTTCATCGATGAACTTGTAGTTCAGACTCGGTTAGTTCGTCGTTTTAGAAACGTAGAAGTCCAGAACGTGTTTCAATATTCTGTCCAAATATGTGATGCTGTACAATACACCTGTACTCAATACATCCAATGTATTGAGGCATCTCTAAGCCTTTTCCAACCATCGCTCTCTGTATTCTCACAACAACGTCATTTGATCGTCCAGTGTTTACGGAAGTTGTGTCACACATGATCATTTTAATGCTTGACCAGGCATCATATACATCAATAATTTTTTCCAGTGCATTATATACATCCTGAGAAGATCCGCTTTTGCACCGTGCAACTCCAAGTTTAATCTCTCTAGTTGCACTTTTGAGGCAGACTACATGATACTCATGTTTTAACAGTCTTTTGCCATCAAAGTGAAGACAAAATCCTTCTCTTCCTTCAGAAGAGATTTGATTTCATCCTTCATTTTTTCTGCAAACCTGACGACTCCACACCAGACACCTGATTGTGTGGGTGTAGGAAGAGCCACACCTTCTTCTCCGAGACTTGCACAGACTTTAGATGCTTTGTTGGTGGATAAAGACTGACGAGTCACCAATTTTGTGGCCTGGTATGTCGTAGATGGTTTCTTTCTCATGGTTGGCTCTGGTTCATCATCAGAGCTGCACTCTGTTGCGCTGCTCACATTGTTGCTTGAGGTGCCAGATTCATTTTCCGTATTGGATATACCAGCGATTTGCTCATGTGGTAATGGAACATGTCTGTCTTTTTGAAGGATGCACGGATGAATTTGGTGCAGGCTTATGAGTGGTATACCCCACCTTCCCACCTGATTCCTTTTGTTTGTGATAAAACTCTTTATCCTCGCGACAAAGCCAAGCACCATCAACTTTAGTGATGTCAAATATGCTGTCCATATCATTCAAAAATTCTTTTTCGGTATCCGTTGGTTCTTCTCATGCAAACCTATAAGTTTGGTCAGTCGTGCATTTATGGCTTGCTGACTAAGAGTGGGAAAGCTGAGGTTTTCCCACAACTGATTTCATTCATTGACAATCCGTTGAATTCTAGTATTTTTCAATTTCTCTCTTGCCAGTAACGTGCCATAACACTATGGACCTTTAAACTGGAGTAACCGTAAATAGGCGTGCGTCTGGAAAAGCTATATACCCATACACGAAGACTTTACCAGTTACAACTTGCATTGAAATTACGATTTGTTCATAAAATTTAATGTTAAATAGAGGACCTCACCATAACACAGTGAAAATTCACCAATATAAGTGCCTCGGTGGGGGAAATATTTTCATACCAAAGAACAATAACTATAACTAATATGATAAGCATATGGAACCTCATCGCTTAACATAGCAGGAATTTTAAAATTCGAGAAAAATATGTTTTAGTCATAACCCTTGACTGTGCGTGCGTGTGTTTGTGTGTGCTGACTAACAGTAGCGAAAGGGACAGAGCAGGAGGAACACAGCTGATGATGACTCCGTAATGGTGCGAAGAGGCCACGTGAGGGGTGTTGAAAAACACAGGCCAGTGGAGAACACTTCACTAATTACTCCTCTTCCTCACCAGCCGCCTCGTCTCATCTTTCGAGCAGCCTGCAGGCGACACGAGATTAAGGCGCCGAAGGTGCTCGTGTTTTAGAGTTTTGAGAGATTCACGAGACTATTCTTGTTACCACACATCACGATGAATCTTGATATTTTCACTAAGAAATGATAGACGCAGACACGATAACGGCGTCGCAGTGCACGTGCGCATAGGCGCCGCCACCATCACGCCGTCACTACACTTAATTCCAGCTTCACTGGCACATTTATACGCTTCCTGATCCTGTGCGGCACTTTTACCCCTGCGGCACACTCCATTGCAGACTTTTCTCGCAGGACAGCTCTTTTAATTAGTAAAACATTGTCTCGAAGACACGCAGAGCAACGTACTCGGTGATTTACTCGAAGACTCAGTGGAAGTGTCACGAAATCCTTACTAATGGTACTCTGCTGCGTCACACACTCCACCTGAAGGGGAACACTTTCTCACCATTTTCTTTTCTTGTGTAAAGTGGAAAAAATGCGACACCATCACAGCGTATCCCCGCTAGCAGGGCTGTTCCATCTTTTTATCCTCATTCCTTTTCATTTTTCTCCCTTTTATGATGTCCGTCCCCAAATAGTGCTGTGTCCGAGGCTTCGGTGCTTCCCTCCTCCTCCTCTTCGTCATCTCCACCGTTCCTTTTCTCACTGGGTTTAGTACTAATGCCATTCTTGTTGACGAGACCGCTACAAATGTCCTCGCCTCATTACCGTCCCTTAGGAGGTGGGCCGAGAGCATTAGCGAGGTGGCGGTGGGCCGGAGTGGGTCGGGTCATATGGGATGATTGTCAGGGTAAGGGTGGGTGAGTGATTTACTGGCCTTCACGCTGGTAATGAAACCTCTTATATCACTTTGGCTGACGACCTGACGCGGCTCCTTCCACTCCCCCCTCCTGTGTCTTATTACTTACACCCGTGGCGCCGCCTGTCTCACCCCTGCAGCCGCCGAGCCGCCGTCAAGCGTCGTGACAGCATAGGAAGCCTCGCTCCTGCAGAGTTATAATTGAATATTGTGCTTCGCGGTGTTTGCCAAGTGATTATGGTCTTTGTGTGTGTATGTGTGCGTGCGTGCGTGCGTGCGTGCGTGCGTGAGAGAGAGAGAGAGAGAGAGAGAAGAGAGAGAGGAGAGAGAGAGAGAGAGAGAGAGAGAGAAAAGAGAGAGAGAGAGAAGAGAAAAGAGAGAGGAGAGAGAGAGAGAGAGGAGAAAAGATAGAGAGAGAGAGAGAGAGAGGGGAAGGAGAGGGGAAGAGAAGAGAGGAGAGAGGGGCAAAACAGGTAAACCAGCATAAGCAGGATTGAAAAATATATATGTGCGTGTCCATTACTGTTGTTATTCATGTCTGGTCCATGTTAACGCTAGATTAACAAATTCAACTCTGTCACGCGATTGAGTCAAGGTTGGCAAGCAAGGGAACGTCATCAATAAGTCGTGGATGAAGCCGGCGTCTGTGGGCGGAGTGGCGGCTGCATCCTCAATCTATGTTTATATTCTCTTCTGGTCGGGTTTATGTGCCTTATGATTCTTATGATTTTAGTTTAATATTACATCAATGTTTAGTGCCACTGATGCGCTGAGGGTCGGAATAGCATCCCGGTACTCGGAAACGAGGCTCTTTCAGCTAATGTAACAAGAGGTGTAAACACAACCGTACACTTGTCGTTGTAATCCCAAAGAGACAACAAACACATCGCAATATTCCATCTTTGTCGATCTTCAATTCAATTCATGTGACATTTGAAGGATTATCGTGCTCTCTTAAAATGCATGTATGTTGAATGTACATACGTACATAACAGTATATCCAACAGGAAAATCTGAAGTACAATTTGTTGACTGTGTAAACATACTTTTGCTTACATCTTCTCCAGAATGTAAAGAGTCCGTGGAGTGCAAGAGGAGCCATGGTGCTGGAGATATTCTAGTTTGGCTATATATAAATATATATATGTGTGTGTGTGTGCGAGCATATATATATGTGTGTGGCTAACCCCGGCTAAACCTCGGCTAACACCCGGTACCCATTCACTGCTGGGTGGACAGGGGCTTGGGTTTTAAGGAAACAGCCCATCTGTTTCCGCTCCGCCCGGAGATCGAACCCGGGACTTCTCGGTCTGTCATTCACCCATGGTCTTTGTCCACGCGAGCTGGCTCGCGATCGCCAGTTTCACCCTCTCAGTGCGAGCTTGGAGCTCATTATTACCTCATTATTAGCTCATGTCTATCTATCTATCTATCTATTTATATGAATCTACCTATCTATCTAAAAAAAACATCTAACTATCAACAGATAATGTTAAGGTGTCACCATCGAGAGGAATCGGTGGTTTGTTTGGAGAGTATCAATATATATATATATATATATATATATATATATATATATATATATTATATATATATATATAATATATATATATATATATATAATATATATATAATATATATATAGTTGGTGTGTGGTGTGTGTGTGTGGGTGTGTGTGTGTGTGTGTGTGTGTGTGTGTGTGTGTGGTGTGTGGTGTGTGTGTGGGTGTGGGTGTGGTGTGGGTTGTGTGTGGGGTGTGTGGTGTGTGTGTGGTGTGTGTGTGTTGGTGTGTGTGTGTGTGGTGTGTGTGTGTGTGTGTGGGGTGGTGTGTGTGTGGTGTGTGTGTGTGTGTGTTGTGTTGTGTGTGTGTGTGGTGTTGTGTGTGGTGTGGGTGTGTGTGTGGTGTGTGGTGTGTTGTGTGTGGTGGTGTGTGTGGGTGTGTGTGTGTGTGGGGTGTGTGTGTGGGGTGTGTGTGTGTGTGTTTGTGTGTATATTTATATACATATATGTTTATATACATGTATATTTATATACGTATATATTTATGTGTATATATTTACATGTGTATATATTTACATGTGTATATATTTACATGTGTATATATTTACATGTGTATATATTTACATGTGTATATATTTACATGTGTATATATTTACATGTGTATATATTTACATGTGTATATATTTACATGTGTATATATTTACATGTGTATATATTTACGTGTGTATATATTTACGTGTGTATATATTTACGTGTGTATATATTTACGTGTGTATATATTTACGTGTGTATATATTTACGTGTGTATATATTTACGTGTGTATATATTTACGTGTGTATATATTTACGTGTGTATATATTTACGTGTGTATATATTTACGTGTGTATATATTTACGTGTGTATATATTTACGTGTGTATATATTTACGTGTGTATATATTTACGTGTGTATATATTTACGTGTGTATATATTTACGTGTGTATATATTACGTGTGTATATATTTACGTGTGTATATATTTACGTGTGTATATATTTACGTGTGTATATATTTACGTGTGTATATATTTACGTGTGTATATATTTACGTGTGTATATATTACGTGTGTATATATTTACGTGTGTATATATTTACGTGTGTATATATTTACGTGTGTATATATTTACGTGTGTATATATTTACGTGTGTATATATTTACGTGTGTATATATTTACGTGTGTATATATTTACGTGTGTATATATTTACGTGTGTATATATTTACGTGTGTATATATTTACGTGTGTATATATTTACGTGTGTATATATTTACGTGTGTATATATTTACGTGTGTATATATTTACGTGTGTATATATTACGTGTGTATATATTTACGTGTGTATATATTTACGTGTGTATATATTACGTGTGTTATATATTTACGTGTGTATATATTTACGTGTGTATATATTTACGTGTGTATATATTTACGTGTGTATTATTTACGTGTGTATATATTTACGTGTGTTATATTTTACGTGGGGTATATATTTACGTGTGTATATATTTACGTGTGTATATATTTACGTGTGTATATATTTACGTGTGTATATATTTACGTGCGTATATATTTACGTGCGTATATATTTACGTGCGTATATATTTACGTGCGTATATATTTACGTGCGTATATATTTACGTGCGTATATATTTACGTGCGTATATATTTACGTGCGTATATATTTACGTGCGTATATATGTATGTGTATATATGTATGTGCGTATATAGATGTGCGTATATAGATGTGCGTATATAGATGTGCGTATATAGATGTGCGTATATAGATGTGCGTATATATATGTGCGTATATATATGTGCGTATATATATGTGCGTATATATATGTGCGTATATATATGTGCGTATATATATGTGCGTATATATATGTGCGTATATATGTGCGTATATATGTGTGCGTATATATGTATGTGCGTATATATGTATATTTATATATGTATATTTATATATGTATATTTATATATGTATATTTATATATGTATATTTATATATGTATATTTATATATGTATATTTATATATATATATACATGTATTATATATATATATATATGTATTATATATATATATTATGTATTATATATATATATGTATATGTATTATATATATATATATGTATATGTATTATATATATATATATGTATATATGCATACATATATATGTATATATGCATACATATATATGTATATTCTGTATATATAGATGCTTAATATGTATGTATATATTGCATACATATATATCTATATATATATAATATCTATATATATATGTATTATAGATTATAGTTATATATATATATATATATATTATATAATATATATAATATAATATATATATCTATATATATGTATTATATATATATATATATACATATATATATATATATATATTATATATATATAGTATATATATGTATATTATATATATCTATGTATTATATTATATATGTATTATGTATATATGCATACATATATATGTTATATGCATACATATGTATGTATATAGCATACATATGTATGTATATATGCATACATATCTAATAATTGTCTATTATATATATGTTGTATCGGTATATATGTAGTAATATGCATACAATATATATATATGTATATTATGTTATTATATACGATTATATAGATGGTATATAAGGTTTTATATATACTATATATATATATAAATAATATATGTATATATATATATATGTATTATATATATATGTATATATGTATTCTATATTGCATACATATAATGTACATAGTATGATATATATTATATAATATATATATATATATGTATATTACTATATATAGTATTATATATATTTATATTATCTAATGTATTAGGTATATGTATATATATATGTATTATATATCTATATATGTATCTATATATATATATATATACTATATATATATATGTAGTTATATATAATATGTATTATGTATTATATATACTATATAATGTATATATGTATTATATATATATATATTATATAATATGTATATATGTATTATATATATGTATATATGTATATATATATATATATATAATATATACATATCATATTAGATATATATATAATATATATATGTATTATACTATATATATATGTATTAATGCACAACATAGTCTATATTATATATATATATATATATTATATATATATAATTCTAATATATATTATATATGATGTATTATATGATACATTATATAAATATGTATGTATATAGCATACCATATATATATATATATGTTATGTATATATGCATATATATGTATGTATATATGCATACATATATATGTATATATGTATTGTATATATGCATACATATATAGTATATATGATTATATATATGTGTATATATGCATACATTATATACTGTATATATGATATATAATATCGTATGTATATATGTATTATAATATGTATGTATATATGGCATTACATATCTTGTAAAGGTTTTATTATATATATTAAATTTATAATAATTATATTGTATTATATATATATGTATGTATATATGCATACATATCTATATATAGGAAAAATATGTAGATATGATATATATATATTATCTATATATATATAATATAATATATATATATATAATATATATACTATATATATATGTAATATGTATATATGTTATATATCCACTCCTACACTGATGATTCTACCTGGCATTTTTCAACGTCGTTTATTGAGTCCAAAAAAACAGGAAACTAAGTGATTCCGGAGAGATGCACCGAGCGCCTAACTTCTGATCTTGCTATAATTTCTGATTGGGGGGCAAAGCAAAACCTTGTTTTCGTTCAATGCCTCCAAAAACCCAATTTCTTCACCTATTCACTCGACCAAAAAATTACCAGATAACTATCCCCTTCTCCTTCAATGACACACTCAAATGTCTCCTTCTTATACAATGACATTATAGGGACTAACCTTTACTAAAAAAATCTGAACTGGAAATCTCACATCGCATCTAATTGCTAAACAGTCTGTTTAAGAAGTTAGTGTCCCTGTGGAGTCTGGTCCATTTTTTTTCTCCCTCCAATTGCTTGCTCTCTACAGGGGCCTATCATGCCCATGTATGTGGGTATGTCTCACCATGTTTGGGGAGGATCCACTCATACAGTTCTCCTACACAGGGTTGAGTCAAAAGCTTTCGGTCCTCATAAACTCCTCTCCTTGACTGACTGTCTCACTTTAAAATCACCGCCGCAATGTTGCTCTCTTGCTCTCTTTCTGTAACGTTATTTCATGCTCACTGCTCTTATGAACTGCTAACTGCATTACCTCCCCCCCTTCCGCGCCTCGCTGACCACAAGACTTTCTACTCATTCTCATTCCCTATTCTGTCCTCTTCACTAATGCAAGAGTAATCAGTACTGTACTCTTTCAATCTTTCCAACCGGCTAAAATCTGGAACTGTCTTCGTTCTATGTTTCCACTTTCCTCATGACTTAGATCTTTTCAAAGAAGAGTAACAAGACAACTCCGGAACTAAATTGGCTCACCCTCTTTTTATCTTTATTCTATTACTGTCTTCTTTATAGGGGAACTGGAACTAAGCAGGGCTTTGTGTTACTTATTTTGTGGCACTTGGCCCAGTTCTTTGTGAGGTAAAAAAAAAAAAAAAAAAAAAATATGTATATAGTATATATATGTGTATATAATATACAATATATTTATGTATTATGTATGTATTTATATCATAGATTATTGCAATTTGATAATATTATATATATATGTATATTATATGTATATCTTAATATATATATATACTATATATATAGATATATATAATATATTTTATATCACACTAATAATATTACTATGTATATATATATATTATTATATATAATATTATATTATATATAATAATATTATTATATATATATAATATTATTATATTATATATAAATATAGATGATATATATTAATATATATTTATTATCTAATATATATTAGATATATAATATATATTACATATATAATATATTATTATATATATAAATCTATAATATATATGAAATATATATTAATATATATTATATATAAATATATATTATATATATGATATATATAATATATATAATATATATTATAATATAAGAATATGTATATAGATAACACTGGGGAACAATTTGAAGAAAAAATACTGTTGACGTTAGATTTTTGGCTTATTAGACTAAAATTGGCGATGCTGATTCCAAATCTGTAGTCAGTTTTTTTCTAGCACGTCAAGTTTTTTCTCCACAGCTTAATCCTCCAGATAAGCAAAATTCCACTTGTGAGCTGTAGTAAAAACTTGCAGTGAGTACGATTTGACTCATCGAGAGCGATGTGGCAACTTGTTTGTGCAGCTACAATTGAGACAGTGCGGTGAGAGGTGTGTGCGCTCCCAATAGGTCAGTACTTATCAATATCTGACAACAGAAAGGCTCGGATAGTAGGAATTAGGAGGATTTGTTAGGGCTTTTCTCTAACCTTGTAAACAAACATACCATTGTATTTCTATTTCGTTTTATTGCTCGGTTTTTTTGTTTCAAAGTTTTTAAATATTCCAGCTTAGTGTTGTATTACATAGGTCTATATTTCTTTTGTTTCAGATTCTATGTCGCTCTGCTAAGTTCGTCGTAACTGCCTCTAAAAACAACCTGACTCCTTCTGCTATATGTGGTAGTTTCCCCATCCAAGTCAGAGGGCAAGCATCAGAGTCTTTGTCAAAACAAGCATTATTTCGATAGTTAAAGTGAAACTCGGTGAGCAAGGACAAGCATATGGGCCCTCACAAAAGTGGGCAAGCAGTGTGTCGAGAGATTACGGATGTGGACCAAAGGAACACGTGAAAGTGGCATTTGGTTCCACATGGTTTCGGCGAGAGCAAAAAAAGATCATCAACAGACTGTTACTTTTGTTAGTGAAAACATCAGGATTTAACAGAAAAATAAACGTAAAATCGAATATCCTAATCTACCGTCAGCTATAAGACCAATGCTCATCAGTGAATTTCCAGTGCCAGTTTTCGAACAAACTACTCCTCTAGAAGATCTGAGTGATGTTGAAGAACGACAGTGACAGCAATGATGCAGATTTCGACATCACGGAGGATTCAGTTCGAGGGAGTGGATCAGCACGAGTTGAATGAATTTAGCACGTGATTGGGCCTATCCAAAAAAGCTCAGAAATACTAGCATCAGACTGAACGAGGAACAAATACTGAACAAGGAGGAGGTATCATACTTTTGAACCAGAGAAAGTACATTTCTGCAGTACTTTCGAAAGTTACCAGCGGTTTTGTTTTTGCCATAAACATTCCTGGTTTACTGAAGGGAATTAGGGTTTCAATTCTACAATCCAAATGAATGGCGATTGTTTATTGATAGCTCAAAGCGGAGCTGAAGGTGTCCTTCTACACAATGGCAATTTGTTGGCGCAAGTCCCTTGGCATCGGTTCTGTTTCGTGAAGAATATGGAGATGTAAAGAGAGTCATTGAAGTTTATTGCCAATATGACAAACACAATGATCATCTGTCGTTGTACCTTAAAATGGGTCCTTCCCTTCTGGGGTCAAACAACGTGGATCCACAAAGTATCCCTGCTTTCTATGTATGTGGGATAGCAGAGCTCGAGAGAAGAATTGGGTGCAGACGAATATTGGCCCTCCTGTGAGATTGATCTTAAAACATGGAGATCCTAACATTGTTCCATGAGCCACTTGTTGACAGAAGAAAATTAATATTACCACCTCTGCAAAAAACTAGGTCTCATGAAACAATTAGTAAAAGCATTGTCAACTGTTTGAAGTACATCATCGGCATTTCCTGGATGTCAATTGAAAAAATCAAGGCCGGAGTGTTTGATGCCACAAATTCGACAGCTCATCAAAGATGAACATTCAACGGTACTATGTCAGACCGTGAAAAGAATGCTTGGCTATCATTCAACACAAGACGTCGTCAAGGAACTTCTTGGAAATACACGTGCAAGTACATTACACGAAATTGTTCAGAAACTATGGAGAGATACAACAGCCGGCTTGGTTGCAACATGAGTATTAAAGTACAGTTTTTGCATAGCCATCTCGCCAACTTTCCGGAAAAATCTTGTGCTGCTAGCGACGGAGCAAGGTGAAACGATTTCACAAGATTTGAAGGTTATGGAAAGAAACGTTACCAGGGTAGATGGGATGTGATAGACTGGCTGACTCTTGTTGGAGGCATCAAACGCGAAGTCTCAAGTTGAACACTCCAGACAAAGCTACAAACGAAATTTTTACCTTAACCTGCACACAATTATAGCCTATCCTTTTCTAAAAACCATGATAATGTTAAATAAACATTCATTCATGCCTTATTTCTTTCATGTTCATTGTATGTCTAACATTTGCAACTTTTTATTAAAATAAGCATGTACTGTTATGTACAGTATTTTTTCAGAGTTTTTTTAAGAAAACGAAAAGCCTACAGTTCCCAAAAACTTGACGTGATAGAGACAAACTGAGAATCAGGTTTGGATGAGCACCCAAAATTACTTAATAACAAGTGTCAGACCTAACTCAACAAAAATTTGTTCCCCAGTGTAATATATATTAGAGTTATAATAATAGAAGATCTAGACTATATAGAGAATTAAGTATATATAGGATGAAAGATTAGTAGTATATATATGTATAGATAGTTGAGAGAGAGCATATGATAATAGAGAATGAATTTTAGAATATTGATGAGAGTAGAGTAGAATAGTAGAGAGAGGATAAGATGAGAGATATATAGAGCAGAGAGTCTCAGTAGATACGAGAGAGAGGACGATATATTATATAATGAGAGATAAGATATATGAATACAATTAATATATATTATATATAGATATAGATAGATAGATTAGTATATAGTATATATAATATATAGTAATATAATTATATGTAATATATATGATATATATATAGATATAGAAGAGATATATTATAGATATATATATGATAGATATGAGAGATCTATATATATAGAGTGAGATATATATATATATATATATTGTTATATATATATATATTATATAATATATATATATGATGTATATATATAGGATACAGATAGATATATATATATATAGAGATAATGAGAGACCCAACACAACACACACAC
Organism: Chionoecetes opilio; assembly: GCA_016584305.1. Lineage (NCBI taxonomy): Eukaryota > Metazoa > Arthropoda > Malacostraca > Decapoda > Majidae > Chionoecetes > Chionoecetes opilio. The sequence goes on from JACEEZ010022638.1 coordinate 35,297, forward strand.
ACAAACACACATACATACACACAAACACACACATATACATAAACACACATACACACACACATACACACATACACACACACATACACACACATAACAAATACACACACCAAACACACACACAACACACACACACACATATATACACACACACATATACACACACACATACACATACACACACACACATACACACACACATACATACACACACACAAGAGCTCAATCCTATCTGTTCCCAGGTAACTGATGCCAACAACTTCCCATATGAACTGGATTTCGGCGACACAACTGTATCGTCTGGCACCTATACAAGTGAGTGTGTGTGTGTGTGTGTGTGTGTGTGTGTGTGTGTGTGTGTGTGTGTGTGTGTGTGTGTGTGGTGTGTGTGTGTGTGTATGTGTGTGTGTGTGTGTGTGTGTGTGTGTGTGTGTGTGGTGGACTGTCGTATATGGTGATGGCATGTCACGGGCCCCTTCCCCAGGTTCACCACTTGAAGTGGACCACACCTACAACAGCGATGCCACTTTCACCATCACGTTCACGGCAATATTTGGAAGCTCCACATACACGCAGACTACGACAATCATCGTGACGCCCCCGTGAGTCACCTGTTAGACATATAGGGGGAACAAGGAGAGCAGGGGGTGTTAAGGAAGGAGGGGGCAATGTCAATAATACTGATTATAACAATAATAACAATGATCATGGTCATACTAGCAATGATAATACTATAAACCATGATGTCTTTACGTATACGTGTTGTGCCCAACAGGACCATAGCACTGACGGTGACGCCCTCAACACAGGTGGTGGGCTCCAGTGTACAGATCAGCGTAGAGGTGAGTGCATCCAGGCAGGTGGAAAACTGTCACACAGGTGCTCCACACCAACACCCACTGTTCTCTGGGACGGGGGTTCCAAGGGTGTGAGGGAGGGCATAGTCTAGCGTGTAGGGGCGTACCGTGTGAGGTGACCAAGGCTGAACACAGACAACCAATGCGTCCTTACACTAAACACAACTTGATAATCGTGGCATAAAATATCCTTCACTTGTCAAAGCTTTACCAGTATTTTTGTGTTTCCACATTTAAGAGTGGTGTGTGGCAGGGTGATGCTGCCATCGCTTGTGAACAATGCAAGACAAAAGTTATATCACACACACACACACACGGGCCTCCGTGGTGTAGGGGAAGCACGCTCGGTTCACAACCGAGAAGTCCCGGGTTCGATCCCCGGGCGGAGCGGAAACAGATGGGTTGTTTCCTTAAAACCTGAGCCCCTGTCCACCCAGCAGTGAACGGGTACCGGGTGTTAGCCGGGATTTTGTGACCTGCTCTCCGGAGTGCTGGCTTCGGCCAACACAAAGCACTAGGGATGAATGATAAAAATGTTGATATGGAGACGGGGCCACACGAGCGTTGCTCTGGCCCTGTAAAATACAACTAGATGAATACAACTAGATGATTACAACACACACCCACACCCCCAAAACACACACACACAAAAACCACCCCCAAAACCCAACAACCCCATAAAGACCCAAACAAAACCACCGGCCAATTTTTGTTGCAGGCTGATGAAAATTCCCAAATAAACTTTCTAAAAATCTATTTATATAAATTTTTTTAAAATTATTATAAAAATATACCACAAATTTTTATAAAAATTTTTTAAAAATTTTAATATTAAAACATATATATAGAAATTTTAATAATATATATTATATATATAAAAAAAAAACCAAAAATATATATTATATATTCTTTTTATATTTTAAATATTATAAATTTTTTTTATATAAAAATAAATAAAATATATAAAAAAATATATCTTATATATATATAAATTAAAAATATTAATAAATAAAATAATATAATATATATAATATACATAATTAAATTATTATAATATATAACACTATAAAAATTTTTAATTAACATATTATATATATATACATTATATATAAAATTATAAAATAATAAAAATTCAAATATTTTAAAATATAATATATATATATATATATGTATACAATATTATATACATATATATATAATAACATATATATACATAAATTTTAAACATAATTATATATAAATATAATATATTATACAATATATATAATAATATTATATAATATAATATATATAATAAACATTATATATAATATTTTATATATATATAAATTATATATATTTTAAATAATATTTTCTACACAGGGTTGAAACGAAATAATTTCAAAAGGTTCGTTCCGATAGAAACAGTTTTATTAACGTTTCGTTTTTCGCCTCCTCCAAGCATAACTTTCCAAACCCGGTTAGAACTTTATCTAAACCATGTAATGTTTTTTTTTTTTTTTTTTTTTACGTTTGTGCCTTTTAGCCCCTGTTGGAGGGGCCTATAACGCTGTAGGCAGTGGGACCAGGGCTCGGTGTTAGACCTGGAGGTTCATTTGGGGGTGATGGTGGTCCTCCCCGTGGGGCGCAGGCATTTTTTTTTTTTTATAGTGACGCCGTGTTTAGAGGTAATGCCCCCATCCTGTGCCCTCCGATGCACTCGCAATCGAAGGTAGATTTGATGGGCAGGGGATGTGGGTTTCTTTTGCCCACTCGTCGGGCAAAAGGATTTTTTTTTTTTTGGTTTCTTTGGGGGTTTGAAATGGGTCACCGGAACGCCACGGAGACGCTAACACCCGGTACCGCCCCCCCAAAAAAGCTATTGCTATTTGCCCCAAAAAATAATAATGCCTTTTACAACTACATTTCTATAGATGGAAAAAGCCATACATTTCGTGGGCACAGTACCAAAAAAAATCAAACCCTTAGATGTGTAAGAACTATTTTATATCGACTTTTAAAAAAGGCAACACTTTACAATACAAAACAGGAAAGGGAGTGTAGGAGAGCAATCTCAGTCGTCATAAAGACATGAATCATAATTACATGGGGAACAAAATTTTAAAAAAAAAAAAAATTTTTGAGTTAGATTTTTTGGGTTATTTGATAAAATTTGCATGTGATTCCAAATTGTATCAGTTTTTTTTTAGCACGTCAAGTTTTTTCTCCAAGCTTACCCTCCAGAATAAGCAAAATTTCCCCTTGGAGCTGTAGAAAAATTTTTTTTTTTTTGGAATTTGTTTTTGGGGAGCCTAGGGATTCGGTCTGTCTTCGTGAAGAATATGGAGAGTTAAAAAAGAGCATTGGTTTTTGCAATATGACAAAAAATTTATAACTTGTTTACCTTAAAAAAGGTTTTCCTTCCTTCTGGCAACAACGTGGATACACAAAGATCCCCCTCTTTTTCTGTAGTGGGATAGCGAGCTCGAAGAAGCATTGGGTTTAGACGAATTGGCCTCGAGATTTATCTTAAACCTGGAGATCTAACAATGACATGAGCCCCTTGTTTTAAAGGAAAAAAAAATATTCCCCCCTCGCACATAAAACTAGTCTATGAAACATTTTTAAAAGCATTGTAAATGATGGCGACGTTTTAAGAATACTGGGGATTTTCCGGGCTGCAATTGAAAAAAAAAAGGCCGGTGTGTTTTTATGGTCCACAAATTCGAAGCTCATCAAAGATGAACATTTAACGGTACATGTCAGACCCTTTAAAGAAGCGGTATCATTCAAAACGTCGCAAGAACTTTTTTGGGAAATTTCCGTGCAAGAATTAACGAAATTTTTCAGAAAAAACTATTTTGGGAGTACAAAGGTTGGTTTTAACAGGTATTAAAAACATTTTTTTTCTAGCATCTTGCCAACTTTTCCGGGAAAAACTGGGGCTGCTGGACGAGCAAGGGAACGATTTCACCAAGATTTTTAAAGGAGGAAAAACGTTACCCGGGTAGAGGGATTTCATATGATGGTGACTATTGTTGGAGCAAAACGCGATAGTCCCAAAGGAAACTCCCGACAAAATACAAACGAAAATTTTTTCTAACCTGCACACAATTTAGCCTTTTCCTTTCTAAAAACATGAAATGTAAATAAACATTCATTATGCCTATTTCTTTTATTTTTCATTTTATGTAACATTTGCAACTTTTATAAAATAAGCACTGTTACTGTTATGTACTACAGTATTTTTCATATTTTTTAAGAAAACGAAAATCCTACAGTTCAAAAAACTTGACGTGATAGAGAAAAACTGAGATCAGTTTTGGATTCAGCACCCAAAAATTACTTAATAACAAGTGTCAGACCTAACTCAACAAAAATTTGTTCCCCAGTGTTATTTATTAATATTATATATGGTAAAACTATATTAATCGTAATATCACCAGCCACTAATTAAATAAACCTAATCAATGAGGTCAATGACTACATGTGGTACTCCAAGGACTCTAACTTAAGACACTCACACCGAAATTCGGCACACCAAGGATTAGGCTATGAAACACGTTAAACATTTGAGCACATACTCACGATATATAATCCCTTTTCGAATACTGGATATTAATCTAAGCATATTCTTAACCAAACTGCAGTATAATAGTTTAAACGATTGCACGATTGGAAGGTGTAATAAAAATAAGGGAACGTGATGCATATCACGAAGACATAAATTCATAATTATATAGGTAAAAAATTGTTATTCTTCACAAATTAAATGAAAAGTGGTGCATATGATACTATTTGAAACACAAAACAGCATCGTCAATTGCCAAGTGAACAAAATACAGTAGACTAATTAATGTATGTAAACAGATGCATTTACTTAATAATTTGGCTACTGGAAGTGCAAATGGATTAGTGACCAGATATAGCACGGAACGAAAAATAACGTTATTAACCGGTTACAGGGATTTCAAAATGCGTTTTTGCTCAGAAACAGTAAATGCGATATAACGTTTTCGTTCCGTTTTTGTTCCGAGCATAATTTCGCTCGTTTCGGTTTCGTTCCCTTAAACCGTTTCCAAGCCCTGATATACACATATATATATATAATATATATACATATATATTATATATATATATAGATATAATATATTATATATATATATATATAATGATGTATATATATTTATATATATAGATATATAATATATTATATATACATATATATATATATATATAATATATATAGATATATATATATATTATCATAATATATATACATATATACTATACATATAATGATATATATATATACATATATATATACATATTATATATAGATATATATATATGATATATATATAATAAGATATATATATATATATATATACATAATATATATACATATATATATATATATGCATATATATATATATAACATATATATATACATATATACATACATAATATAAATACACATATATATAAATACACATATATATTATACCTATATATATATAGGGAGGTCCCGTTATACGAGCATTCGATATACAAGAATCGATGATACGAGATGTGTAAATTAGGGTCTATTTTCAATATACGAGATCGAAAATCCAATGTTACGACATTCAAACTGGGGTGAGTAAAAGTACCAATTTATTTACTAAAGTAAATTACAAGTTATTACTAAAATCATATTTCATTACTGACTATATGATTTTACCTAAGGTTGTACGATAATCAATCTGAAAATATGAAAATTTTGGGTGGCTCAGTGCGACAATGTGGCCTACAAAAATTCACAACCCTGGCTTTAGGCTAGGAAGCATTAGGCTATGAAACACAGTTAAAACATTTGAGCACACACTCACGATATATAATCCTTTCGAATACTGGATATTAATTTAAGATATTCTTAAACCAAACTGCAGTATAAAGTTTAACGATTGCACGATTGGAAGGTGTAATACAATAAGGGAACGTGAGCATATCACGAAGACAAAAATTTCATAATTATATAAGGTAAAAAATTGTTATTCTTCACAAATTAAATGAAAAGTGGTGCATATGATACTATTTGAAAAAAAAAACAACATCGTCAATTGCCAAGTGAACAAATACAGTAGACTTAATTAATGTATGTAATACAGATGCATTTACTTAAAATTTAATTTGTACTGGAAGTGCAAAGGGATTAGGACCAGATATAGCATGGAACGAAAAAAATAACGTTATTAAACCGGTTACAGGGTTTTAAAAAATAGCGTTTTTGCTCAGAAACAGTAAATGCGATAACGTTTTCGTTTCCGTTTTTGTTCCGAGCATAATTTCGCTCGTTTCGGTTTTCGTTCCTTTAAACCGTTTCCAAGCCTGATATACAAAATTATATATATATATATACAATATATATATTATTTAGATATTATTTTTTATATTTTATATTATATATATACTTATATATATACAAAAATTTATATGTATATTTTATACAATACATATATAATATAATATATAGTAATATATATATAATAATTTTATGCATATATATATATATATATTATATATATATGAATTATATATATATATATATATATATAAAAATGCATTTTATATAATATATATATATATATATATAGCATATATATAATATATATATATATATATAATTATTATATATATATATGCATATATATATATATATATACATATATATACATATATACATATATACATATATACACATATATATTAAAAAATATATAAATACACACATATATATGGGGAGGTCCCGTTATACGAGCATTCGATATACGAGAATCGATGAACGAGATGTGTAAATTAGGGTCTATTTTCAATATACGACGATCGAAAATCCAATGTTACGACATTAAAAACTGGGGTGAGTAAATCCCTTTCCCAAGTTATTTTTACTAAAATCATAGTCATTTACTGACTATATGATTTTACCTAAGGTTGTACGATAATCAATCAAAAAATATGATAATTCGGGGTGGCTCAGTGCGACAATGTGGCCTACAAAAATTCACAACCTAGGCGAAAGAAGCAGCAACGGAGGTAGTATGGCCAGCAAAAACCCTGCCTCGCACTACCTAGATACTATTTTCCCCTAAGACGGAAGCTACAAAGCTGATTGGGAAAACTCCCCCGATAGGTCGGTAAACGAGTAGGAAGGTTGTGACTGGCTTTAAGGGGTCATCCGTCACCAGCCAATGACAAAGTTTTAAAACTTCTCGACCAATAACAAGCCAGCGATACATATTTCCGGGGAAGAATGGCAAGCCAGACTGCCTCTCCCCCTTCTGTCCCCGTCATCTAAAATAATTCTCGTTTATTTTGAATGCTTGCGTTTTAAATAGTTTAATGTATCAGATAGTAAGATATTAAGTAAGGAGCCTGTGTTTCTAGTGTATGGTGGTAGAAGGTGTGTATGTGTGTTAAAAAGGTGAAATATTTGGATATGGGGCGGCCCGCGGCAAGTATTTCTCGTCACTCTCTGCCCCGCCAGCTCGGCCGCAGTCACCCCTCATAAAACATCTTTTAAAACACCCTTATTTTAAAGGGGACACACGGTGCTACATTGATTTTGATAATGACACGTGGATATAACATCTCACCATAATCATAAGTTTTATAATAACGAGTGATATGACGTTTAAGCCTGCCCAAACCTACCTTGGCGGAGGGGCGGCGGCCTGCCCCGTCCGCCGCTCTCTCAAAAACCGCCGTAATCCACCTCACCTGTGCCCTTTCCTGAAGAAGAGAGTCAGCCCTACGCCTGTGATAGCACCTTTGGATATCACCAGTGATCATAGGATTCCTCAAAAGGGTCCTCGCTTTCCCACTAAATAATTACCAAGGAGATCTCCGCTGGCGGCGGACACGGCTGCCGCCCGCACAACACAAACACCCCGTTATCAGCTGTATAAATGTGCCTTCCTGAAGAAGTCAGGTCAACTCCACGCATGTGATAGCACCACAGGATATCACCAGGGATCATAGGATTCTCAAAGGGTTCTCGCACCCCTACTAAATATTACCAAATTTATGATAGCTTTAAAAAAAATCTTTTTTTTTCTTTTTTCTTTTTAATTGTTGGGGTCCGGGAACACAAAACCTATATTTTACCATTAGTTATGTGTTTCGTTATACGAGATTTCGCTTTACGAGTATGCCAGGGGGAACTAAATGCTCGTATCTTCGGGATCTCCCTGTATATATACATAAAAATATTTTACATATACATATATATATATATACAAATAATATATATAATAAAATATATATATATGTATTATATATAACCAACCTAACAGTTATGTATATATATATATATAATATTTTATATATATATAATATATATACAACTCTACATCGTCTGACACCTATGCAAGGTGAGCTTTGTGTGTGTGATGTGTGTGTGTGTGTGTGTGTGTGTGTGTGTGTGTGTGGTGTGTGTGTTTTGTGTGCGTTTCGTGCGTGTTTAAACATTTGTGCCTATAGCACCAATAGGCAGTGACCTCCAGGGCTCGGATGGAAGGCCCTCGAGGTTCACTTGATGGCTGTGATGGTTGGTCCCGCCAGTGAATTCATGCATGGGGTGCAAGGTGGATGTATACGTAGTATTTAAATAAAAAGAAACTACCTCGTGTAGGTCTCATGACCTCTGTAGCTTCCTATTTTTTATGTTTTTTATGTGGTGGTTTGTGTTTTTATTCACTATGTTCTTGTCCAAGCGAGCTAGCACGTGATCGCAAGTTTTACCCTCAAAGTGCGAGCCTCGAGCTCATTCTTACCGATCTTTGGGTAATGCTGCGACCTCACACACAACACACCTCAATCCCCTTGCTCAAGGGGGACAGAAATCGTCCGAATTTGTCAGTGAAAAATTCCCGGGAGCAGTGAAGATTCGAACCGGGTACCACAGAATTACAGACCAGCACGCTATCAACCTGACCATCACGCGATGGTGTGTCTGTGTGTGTGTGTGTGTGTGTGTGTGTGTGTGTGTGTGTGTGTGTGTGTGTGTGTGTGTGTGTGTGTGTGTGTGGTGGACTGTCGTATATGGTGATGGCATGTCACGGGCCCCTTCCCCAGGTTCACCACTTGAAGTGGACCACACCTACAACAGCGATGCCACTTTCACCATCACGTTCACTGCAATATTTGGAAGCTCCACATACACGCTGACTGAGACTATCATCGTGACGCCCACGTGAGTCAACTGCTAGACATTTAGGGGGAACAGGGAGGCAGTTGGCATTAAGGAAGGAGGGGGCAATGCCAATAATACTGATTACAACAATAATAACAATGATCATGGTTATACTAGCAATAATAATACCAAAATCCATGATATCTTTACGTATACGTGTTGTGCCCAATAGGACCATAGCACTGACGGTGACGCCCTCAACACAGGTGGTGGGCTCCAGTGTACAGATCAGCGTAGAGGTGAGTGCATCCAGGCAGGTGGAAAACTGTCACACAGGTGCTCCACACCAACACCCACTGTTCTCTGGGACGGGGGTTCCAAGGGTGTGAGGGGAGGGCATAGTCTAGCGTGTAGAGGCGTACCGTGTGAGGTGACCAAGGCTGAACACAGACAACCAATGCTTCCTTATACTAAACACAACTTGACAGTCGTGGCATAAAATATCCTTCACTTGTCAAAGCTTTACCAGTATTTTTGTGTTTCCACATTTAAGAGTGGCGTGTGGCAGGGTGATGCTGCCATCTCTTGTGAACAATGCAAGACAAAAGTGGACACACACACAAACACACACATATATATATATATATATATATATATATTATATATATATATATATATAATATATATATATACAAAAC
>JACEEZ010022638.1:50000-51295 GCA_016584305.1 Chionoecetes opilio
TCCACCCAGCAGTGAACGGGTACCGGGTGTTAGCCGGGGTTTGTGACCTGCTCTCCGGAGTGCTGGCTTCGGCCAAAACAAAGCACTAGGGATGAATGATAAAAATGTTGATATGGAGACGGGGCCACACGAGCGTTGCTCTGGCCCTGTAAAATACAAATAGATGATTACACACACCCAAAACATATACACACACACACATACACATACACCCACACACACACACACACATACACATACACCCACACACACACACACACACACACACACACACACACACACATACAAGTGCTCAATCCTTTCTGTTCGCAGGTAACTGATGCCAACAACTTCCCATATGAACTGACTTTCGGCGACGGAACAACTCTATCGTCTGGCACCTATACAAGTGTGTGTGTGTGTGTGTATGTGTGTGTGTGTGTGTGGTGTGTGGGGTGTTTTGTGTGTAGTGGTATGTAAAATATATATATATATATAATATATATATATATATATATATATATATATATATATATATTATATATATAATAATATATATATAATATATATATATATATTATATATATATACGAAGTATATATATATGTATATATTACATATTTTATATATATATATTATATTATATATATATATACATATAATATATATACATATATTATATATATCATATATATATATTACATATATTATATATTTTATTACATAATATATATATACATATATATTCTATAAATATATATTCATATATACATATATATAAAATATATACATAAAATTTCATATATACATATATACATATAATTATTAGATTATATATACATATATTATATATATATATATATACATATATATATATATAAATATAATATATACATTATATATATACAATATATATACATATATATATACATATAATAATATATATATATGCATACATATATAATATATATATATATATATGCATACTAATAATACATATATATATACAATATAATACATATATATATACATATATATACATTATATATACATATATACTATTATATATATAATATATATATATAATATATACATTATATATATATTTTATATATATATATATTTTATCTATAATATGTATAATATTAATGATATATTATATGTATATATTTATATTTATTAATTAAAATATATAGTATAATGTATTAATATTATATTTTCAAAAAATATTATATATGTAATTATTATTTTAGATAGTTTTTATAATTTTTTTATATAAAATATATAAAATTATATGTATATAGTATATATATATA
>JACEEZ010022638.1:66759-76759 GCA_016584305.1 Chionoecetes opilio
TTAGAGGCTAATGCCGCCATCCTGTGTCCTCCGATGCACTCGCAATCGAAGGTAGATTTGATGGGCAGGGCATGTGGGTGTTCTTAGCCCACTCGTCGGTGCAGAAAGGATTTTTTTTTTGGTTTTCTTCGGGGTTCGAACTCGGGTCACCGAGAACGCCAGTCGGAGACGCTAACCACTCCGGTACCGCCTCCCCAAAATATGCTATTATGCTATTAGCCCTAATAAATAATAATGCCTATACATGACTACATTTCTATAGATGGTAATAAAGCCATACATTTCGTGGTGCACAGTATCCAACAAAATCAAACCCTTAGATGTCGTAAGAACTATATTATTATACGACTTAAATAAGGCAACACATTTACATATACAATACAGGAAGCGTAGTGTAGGAGTATGCAATCTCAGTCGTCATAAAGACATGAATCACTAATTACACTGGGGAACAATTTGAAAAAAAAAAATTGTTGAGTTAGATTTTTGAGCTTATTTAGACTAAAATTAGCATGCTGATTCCAAATCTGTAGTCAGTTTTTTTCTAGCACGTCAAGTTTTTTCTCCACAGCTTACCCTCCAGATAAGCAAAATTCCACTTGTGAGCTGTAGTAAAACTTTTTTTGTTTTGGCAATTTGTTTGGCGCAGTCCCTATTGGGCATTCGGTCTGTCTTCGTGAAGAATATGGAGATGTAAAGAGAGTCATTGAGTTATTGCAATATGACAAACACAATTGGATCATCTTTGTTGACCTTAAAATGGTGTCCTTCCTTCTTGGTCAACAACGTGGATACACAAAGTATCCCTGCTTTCTCTGTATGTGGGATAGCAGAGCTCGAGAGAAGCATTGGGTTCAGACGAATTGGCCTCCGAGATCTGATCTTAAACCTGGAGATCCTAACAATGTACATGAGCCACTTGTTGACAGGAAGAAAATAATATTCCCACCTCTGCACATAAAACTAGGTCTCATGAAACAATTTGTAAAAAGCATTGTCAACTGATGGCGACTGTTTGAAGTACATCATCTTGGCATTTCCTGGACTGTCAATTGAAAAAATCAAGGCCGGTGTGTTTGATGGTCCACAAATTCGACAGCTCATCAAAGATGAACATTTCAACGGTACTATGTCAGACCTTGAAAGAATGCTTGGCTATCATTCAAAGACGTCGTCAAGAACTTTCTTGGAAATACACGTGCAAGTAATTACACAGAAATTGTTCAGAAAACTATTGGAGAGCTACAAAGTGCTTGGTTGTAACATGAGTATTAAAGTACATTTTTTGCATAGCCATCTTGCAAACTTTCCGGAAAATCTTGGTGCTGCTAGCGACGAGAAGGTGAACGATTTCACCAAGATTTGAAGGTTATGGAAGAACGTTACCAGGGTAGATGGGATGTGCATATGATGGCTGACTATTGTTGGAGCATCAAACGCGATAGTCCTCAAGTTGAACACTCCAGACAAAGCTACAAACGTAAATTTTTACCTTAACCTGCACACAATTATAGCCTTATCCTTTCTAAAAACATGATAATGTTAAATAAACATTCTATTCATGCCTATTTCTTTCATTTTTCATTGTATGTTAACATTTGCAACTTTTTATAAAATAAGCACTGTTACTGTTATGTACTACAGTATTTTTCATATTTTTTAAGAAAACGAAAATCCTACAGTTCAAAAACTTGACGTGATAGAGAAAAACTGAGATCAGTTTTGGATTCAGCACCCAAAAATTACTTAATAACAAGTGTCAGACCTAACTCAACAAAAATTTGTTCCCCAGTGTTATTTATTAATATTATATATGGTAAAACTATATTAATTCGTAATATCACCAGCCCACTAATTAAATAAACCTAATCAATGAGGTCAATGACTACATGTGGTACTCCAAGGACTCTAACTTAAGACACTCACACCGAAATTCGGCACACCAAGGATTAGGCTATGAACACAGTTAAACATTTGAGCACATACTCACGATATATAATCCCTTTTCGAATACTGGATATTAATCTAAGCATATTCTTAAACCAAACTGCAGTATAATAGTTTAACGATTGCACGATTGGAAGGTGTAATAAAATAAGGGAACGTGATGCATATCACGAAGACATAAATTCATAATTATATAAGGTAAAAAATTGTTATTCTTCACAAATTAAATGAAAAGTGGTGCATATGATACTATTTGAAACAAAACAGCATCGTCAATTGCCAAGTGAACAAATACAGTAGACTTAATTAATGTATGTAATACAGATGCATTTACTTAAATAATTTGCTACTGGAAGTGCAAATGGATTAGTGACCAGATATAGCATGGAACGAAAAAATAACGTTATTAACCGGTTACGGGGATTTCAAAATAGCGTTTTTGCTCAGAAACAGTAAAGCGATAACGTTTCGTTTCGTTTTTGTCCGAGCATAATTTCGCTCGTTTGGGTTTTCTTTCCTTTAAACCTTTTCCAACCCCTGATATACACATATATATATATATATTAAATATATAATATGTATATATATATTTATATATATATAAAATATATATATACTTATATAATACAATATATATTCATGTATATATATACATATATAATATATATATATATAAAATATATATAAAAATATACAATTATAATGCATATATATTTTATATATATTATATATATATGCAAAATATATAAAATATAATATATATAAAATATATGCAATATATAAAATTATATATATATATATATATATATGCATATATAATATATATATATATTATATATATATAAAATATTTTATATATATATAAAATTGCATATATATATATATATATACATTATATATACATATATACATATATACATATATACACATATATTTTATATACATATATAAATACACACATATAATGGGGAGGTCCCGTTATACGAGCATTCGATATACGAGAACGATGATACGAGATGTGTAAATTAGGGTCTATTTTCAATATACGAGATCGAAAATCAATGTTACGACATTCAAACTGGGGTGAGTAAAATTAAATTTAAAAAAGTATTTAAACTAAAATCATAGTCATTTACTGACTATATGTTTTTACCTAAGGTTGTACGATAAATCAATCTGAAAAATGATAATTCTGGTGGCTCAGTGCGACAATGTGGCCTACAAAAATTCACACCCTAGGCGAGAAGCCAGCAACGGAGGTAGTATGGCCAGCAACAAACCTGCTCTCGCACTACTAGATACTACTTTCCTAAGACGGAAGCTACAAAGCTGATTGAAAGCTCCCTCGATAGGTCGTAAACGATTTAGGAAGGTTGTGACTGGCTAAGGCGTCATCCCGTAACCAGCCAATGACAAAGTTTTTAAAAACTTCCGACCAATAACAAGCCAGCGATACATATTTCCGGGGAAGAATGGCATGCCAGACTGCCTCTCCGCCTTCTGTCCCCGTCATCTAAAACTAATTCTCGTTTATTTTGAAGCTTGCGTTTTAAATAGTTTTAATGTATCAGATAGTAAGATATATAAGTAAGGACCTGTGTTGCTAGTGTATTGGGGGTTTAGAAGGTGTGTAGGGTGTTAAAATGGTGAATATTTGTGATAGGGGGCGGCTCCGCGGCAAGTATTCTCCGTCACCTCTGCCCCGCCAGCTCGGCCAGAGTCACTCATCATAACATCTTTAAATCACCCTTATTTAAGGTGACACACGGTGCTACATTGATTTAGATAATGACACGTGGATATAACATCTCACCATAATAAATAAGTTGTATAATAACGAGTGATATGAGTTTAAGCCTGCCCCAAACCTACCTTGGCGGAGGAGGCGGCGGCCTGCCCGTCCGCCGCCTCTCTCAAAAACCGCCGTAATCCACCTCACCTGTGCCTTCCTGAAGAAGAGAGTCAGCTCCACGCCTGTGATAGCACCTAGGATATCACCAGTGATCATAGGATTCCTCAAAGGGTCCTCGCTTTCTACTAAATAATTTCCCAAGGGGATCTCCGCTGGCGGCGGACATCGGCTGCCGCCCGCACAACACAACACCCCGTTTTCAGTGTATAATATGTGCCTTCCTGAAGAAATCAGGTCAACTCCCACGCATGGGATAGCACCACAGGATACACCAGGGATCATAGGATTCCCCAAAGGGTTCTCGCAACCCTACTAAAAAATTACCAAAATTTTATGATAGCTTGAAAAACATCTTTTTTTTTCTTTTTTTTTTTTAATTGTTGGGGTCCTGGAACCAAACCTATATTTTACCATTAGTTATGTGTTTCGTTATACGAGATTTCGCTTTCGAGTATGCCAGGTGGAAACCCAACTGCTGTATCTTCGGGATCTCCCCTGTATATATACATATATATATATAAAATATACAATATATATATATAACATATATATATATATATAATATATATATATATATGTAATATATATACCTAACCTAACAGGTACTGTATATATATATATATATATATATATAATATATATATATATATATACAATCTACATCGTCTGACACCTATGCAAGGGGAGTCTTTGTGTGTGTGTATGTGTGTGTGTGTGGGGGTTTTGTGTGTGTGTGTGGGGTGTGTGTGTGTGTGTGGTGTGCGTGCGTGCGTGTTTTAAACATTTGTGCCTATAGCACCAATAGGCAGTGACCTCCAGGGCTCGGATGGAAAAGGCCCTCGAGGTTCACTTGATGGCTGTGATGGGTTGGGTCCTCGCCAGTTTAATTTCATGCATGGGATGCAAGGTGGATGTATACGTAGTATTAAGTAAAAGAAACTACCTCGGTAGGTTCATGACCTCTTGTAGCTTCCTTATTTTCTTATGTTCTTATGTGTGTGTTTTGTGTGTTATTCACCTATGTTCTTGTCCAAGCGAGCTAGCACGTGATCGCAAGTTTTACCCTCAAAGTGCGAGCCTCGAGCTCATTCTTACCGATCTTTGGGTAATGCTGCGACCTCACACACAACACACCTCAATCCCCTTGCTCAAGGGGGACAGAAATCGTCCGAATTTGTCAGTGAAAAAAAATTCCCGGGAGCAGTGAAGATTCGAACCGGGTACCACAGAATTACAGACCAGCACGCTACAACCTGGGCCATCACGCGATGGTGTGTCTGTGTGTGTGGTGGGTGTGTGTGTGTGTGTGTGTGTGTGGGGTGTGTGGTGTGGTGTGTGTGGTGTGTGTGTGGTGGACTGTCGTATATGGTGATGGCATGTCACGGGCCCCTTCCCCCAAAGGTTCACCACTTGAAGTGGACCACACCTACAACAGCGATGCCACTTTCACCATCACGTTCACTGCAATATTGGGAAGCTCCACATACACGCGACTGAGGACTATCATCGTGACGCCCACGTGAGTCAACTGCTAGACATTTAGGGGGAACAGGGAGGCAGTTGGCATTAAGGAAGGAGGGGGCAATGCCAAAAAATACTGATTACAACAATAATAACAATGATCATGGTTATACTAGCAATAATAATACCAAAATCCATGATATCTTACGTATACGTGTTGTGCCCCAAAAGGACCATAGCAGACGGTGACGCCCTCAACACAGGTGGTGGGCTCAGTGTACAGATCCCGCGTAGAGGTGAGTGCATCCAGGCAGGTGGAAAACGTCACACAGGTGCTCCACACCAACACCCACTGGGTTTCTCGGGACGGGGGTTCCCAAAGGGGGTGAGGGGAGGGCATAGTCTAGCGTGTAGAGGCGTACCGTGGGGGTGACCAAGGCTGAACACAGACAACCAAGCTTCCATACTAAACACAACTTGACAGTCGTGGGATAAAATATACCCTTTACTTGTCAAAGCTTTACCAGTATTTTTGTGTTTCACATTTAAGAGTGGCTGTGGCAGGGTGATGCTGCCATCTCTTGTGAACAATGCAAGACAAAAGTGGACACACCCCACAAACACACACATATATAGATATAAAATAGATATATAATATTATATATATATATAATATATATATATATATACACACACACACACACACACGAGATCTATCCTTTCTGTTCGCAGGTAACTGATGGTAACAACTTCCCTTTATGAACTGGATTTCGGCGACGGGCCCACCTGAATCGTCTGACACCTATGAAAGTGAGTCTTTGTGTGTTTGTTTTGTGTGTGTGTGTGTGTGTGTGTGTGTGTGTGTGTGTGTTTGGGGTGTGTGTGTGTGTGTATTGTGTGTGTGGTGGACTGTCGTATAGTGATGGCATGTCACGGGCCCCTTCCCCAGGTTCACCACTTGAAGTGGACCACACCTACAACAGCGATGACACTTTCACCATCACGTTCACGGCTACAATTGCAGGCACCGCATACCCGCAGACCACGACTGTCACCGTGAGCCCCCGTGAGTCACCTGTTAGACATATAGGGGGAACAGGGGGGCAGGGGGCGTTAAGGAAGGAGGGGGCAATGCCAACAATACTGATTACAACAATAAAAACAATGATCTGGTTATACTAGCAATGATAATACTATAATCTATGATGTCTTTACGTATACGTGTTGTGCCCAACAGGACCTTAACACTGACGGTGGCGCCTCAACACAGGTGGTGGGCTCCAGTGTAACGATCAGCCTGGTGAGTGCATCCGGCAGGTGGAAAACTGTCACACAGGTGCTCCACACCAACCCCAAACAGTTTCTTTTGGGACGGGGGTTCCAAGATGTGAGGGGGGGCATAGTCTAGCGCAGTGATTCCCAAACCGGGTTCCGGGGAAACCCCTGGGGTTCCGCCGACCATCACCAGGGGTTTTTTCCGCGAGAAACCGTAAAATAATTATGTGCTATTACAAAATGACAAGTGATCTTAATTCAATTCAAAATTCCTACTCAAAAACCCACGTCACAAACAGTTTCCAGACACCAACATACTCGTACGTGTCCAGTCAGTACAATGTATATAGAAATGATAGCAAATAATATGCATAAAATTTAAAGAAAAAAAATAGTTTTTATTGCCGGTCCGGGATACGCCCTTCATTCCTATTTCCGCAAGTTTGGCGACACAGGGGTTGGGTAGGAGGGTGACGCAACCCAGTACAGTATCATACGTGTCACGAGGCCCCAGCCCAGCCGTTCACACATCTTCCTTCAGTCAGTTTTGAGCAGCGCAACCGAGGGGAAACGTTGTGTTAATTAATCTCACCCAGTTAATATTAGTTTTGTTTACGGATTTTAAAGACTGAAGCATGTTCAAATATTTGAAAAGAAAGCATGTCAGTGGAGAGGAGGACAGTGACGAAGATCACAAATACCACGGGCCAAGTACGAGTAAAGGAAAAGTGAGTGATGTTAAAAAAAATCGCCTTTTTACAATGACAGTTATCTGGCCATTGGTTTTACATGGACTGGAGAAAAAAACTGTCCACTTCCTCTGTGCATTGTATGTGGGAAAAAGCTCGCTAACACAGTTATGGCCCCAGCCAATTTAAAAACGACACTAACTACTAATCACAGCCACTTGTCAAATAAAACCGTGGATTATTTTCGAAGATCTTGGATTCACAGCAGAAACAAAGAAATTTTTTTAAAAAGAAGGTAACCATCTTGATAAGGCCCAAGAAGCAAGCTATTTATGGCTGAGCTAGTTGCCAAGAAAAATTTTGTCACACTATTGCAGGGAAAACCTAATAATGCCTGCTTGCAAAATAATTGTGAGAACAATGCTAGGTGAAGAAGCTGAAAGTGAATTAAGCAAGGTTCCTGTTTCTGATATAAAATTAGTAGGCGTGTGGATGACCTGTCCAAAAATGTTTCTGGTATTTTGGGCTGAAATACTGCCAAAATAACAACTTTGCCTCTCCAAATAGATGAGACAACTGATATAACTGATAAAGCTCAGCTGCTGCATTTGTACAATTTGAAAATGAAGGTGAAATAATGGAAAATTATTTTTTCTGTAAAGAACTGCCAGAAACTACCAAAGGCCACGACATTTTCAACATCTTGTCTTCTTAAACCCGGAATCTTGTGGTTTGTCATGGAACCGATGCGTTGGAATCTGCACTGATGGTGCTCCCTCAATGATTGGCTCAGTAACAAGTTTTTTGTTTGTATCACGCCGTGATACAAGTTGTCTTTCACGCGCGTGAAAGAAAAAAAACCTGAAGTCATAACAACTCACTGCTTTCTCCAACGAGAAGTTCTGGTTTCAAAAACTATTGGGGATGATTTAAAACAAGTCCTTGATATAACTGTGAACATGGTCAACTTTATAAAGCAGCGCTCTCTGAAGTCTCGCATATTTGCAAGGTTGTGTGAAAACATGCAAAAAGATCACGTAACGCTTCTCCAGCACACAGAGGCTCGATGGCTTTCGAGAGGTAAGTTTTGATAAGGGTATTCGATTTGCGATAGGAACTGCTGCATTTTTCAAGGAGAATAATAATCGTTTCTGTGAATGTCCCTTTAAAACTACAAAATGGCAAATGAAACTAGCATATTTAGCAGATATCTATCAGCATTTAAATAACTTGAACACCAGCATGCAGGGTGCGAAGGAAAACATTCTGACTGCCTTAGACAAACTTATTGCATCTAAGAATAAACTCGCTGTTTGGAAAAAAAAACCTTTCAAGCGGAAACGTCGAAATGTTTCCACTCCTACTTCAAGTTCAAACTCAGACTGAATATGAAAAAGTCATTCCATTAATTAAAAGTCATTTGGGATCACTGTCAGAAAAACTTCATAAGTACTTCCCCCTCTTGTCATCAGATACGTATGACTGGGTGAGAAACCCCTTTTACTGAGTTCTCACCAAGTACAGAAAACCTACTTAGTCTGCAAGAAGAACTGAGTGAACTACAGTGCGATCGAACCTTGAAAATGAAATTTAATGAAGTATCACTTGACAAGTTTTGGATTTCAGCAAAGCAAGAGTACCCTGTCATCTCAGTAAAAGCATTGGATGTTTTACTCCATTTTTCAACTTCTTACCTGTGAGAACAAGCTTTCTCATGCCTGACCGTCATTAAAAGCAAATCAAGAAATCGTCTTCTGTCTGTCGAGGAAGAACTACGTGTGGTGTCTGTCAAAAATTCGGCCAAGAATTTCCAAAAGATACGCAAAGAGAAACAAGCCCAAGTGTCCACTGAAGGTAAGTCATAACATTATTGACTTATTTGTGTGAACTCTCATGACATGCCCATGTAATTGTAGATTTCATATGAATTATATTGCTCAAGAACTTTTCTTAAAATTTATTATATATATATATATATATATTATATATTATATATATATTTTATATATATATATATATATATATATATATATCTATTATTATATATAATATAATTAGTATACTATATATAGGGGTTCCTTTGGGAATATGAAAAATTATACAGGGGTTTCCTCCAAGGTGTAAAGGTTGGGAATCCACTGGTCTAGCGTGTAGGGGCGTACCGTGTGAGGTGACCCAAGGCTGAACAAAAAAAAACCAATGCGTCCTACATAAACCACAAACTTGAAATCGTGACAAAAATATCCTTCACTTTCAAAGCTTTACCATATTTTTGTGTTTCATCATTTATGATGGCGTGTGGCAGGGTGATGCTGCCATCCCCTTGTGATCAATGCCAGTAAAGTTGCCAAACACACCTACACAAAAAACACACACACAACACACAATCCACCCCACACAACACACCAACACACACAAACACACACCACAACCACACACACACACAAACACACACACATAAACATACATACACCCCATAACACCCCACCATAAACACAAACACATATAAATAAAAACAATACAAAACACACATAAAACACAAAACACATACACACGCACATAAACAACTTTAAACAAACACACACACACAAAAACACATATATACCACACACACACAATAAACACACCACATACACATAAACCACAACACTACATACACAACACACACACACCACACACACAAGAGCTCAATCCTATCTGTTCGCAGGTAACGGGA
>JACEEZ010022639.1:7500-25346 GCA_016584305.1 Chionoecetes opilio
GTGTTTTTGTGTGTGTGTGTGTGTGTGTGTGTGTGTGTGAGAGAGAGAGAGAGAGAGAGAGAGAGAGAGAGAGAGAGAGAAGAGAGAGAGAGAGAGAGAGAAAAGAGAGAAGTATATAGGCAACAAAAACTTATTCTGTCTTTCTCAATCCTGGGTTCTTTTTTGGTTAGCAAAATCAACTTTTTTTTTTAATTCTACAAACTCTCTTCACGTTGGTTTACCTGCGTGATTGCCCTCGCCAGATACATTGACCCCTCACGCGAATCCAATATCTTCAGATTTTTCAATGAATGTTGTTGTGGTTTAGGGGAAAGGGGATGTTTTGACCTGGCTTCGATACCCGATATTAAAAGTAGTACTCCTTTATAGTCTAGTCAAAATGTGGCTGAACCTCAACAAATTGCAAACAAAGGGTTTTTTTAATTTGGGGATTTGGGCATGAATAACCTCTCTTTCGGATAAAAAAAGTTTACCAGAATTAACCTTGCCGAAGGGGTCAACGGCCGCCATCTGTAAAATCCAACGGGGAAGATCTCCGACCCGCCGCCACAAAGGGTTTTTTTTCCTCCTTTTTATCCATAATAATTAAGCTAGGTCAAAAATTTTTTTTTTACACCAAATGCATGACTATGTACTGCCTTTTACCATACAATTTTCATCAAATTGGTACTGCAGTTTTTGTGCAAAAAAATTAAAACCGATAAATTAGAAATAAAAATATTTTTTGCATGAAAACCCCAAAAGGGCCCCCCCCAAGCCAGCTTGACATTTTCTTGGTTTTTTAAAATTGTAATGAATAGGTAGCTATATGCTTAAAAATAACTAACACCAGAAAATGACTAGCCCCTGCCATTTTTTTCATGCTTTTTTTTATTTCTTATACAAATTGAATATAAAGGGTACAAAACAGACAAAGTAGCCTTTTTCAAGGCAACAATTTTCACATTAATTCCTGACATTTCATAAAAAAAGGTCCAAAATAAGTACAACTTACAATAAGGGAATGGTCAGTTGTCGAATGCTGGGGCAAGGCTCTTGCATAACCACCACAGAACAAGTTCATGAAGGGGACCAAAGAACATTTCTTGGGTCAAGAACTAGTCCGGTAATTTCATCTCATCAAGATCTGGCTGTGGTGAGTTGGTGCAGTGGAGGCCTTTGCAATCACACACAAGTTTGAACAGTGAATGCCATGTTTCCTGCAACTGCATCTTGCTGTACTACAAACCCTGAAGTACAGTTACACCTAATTATAGCCAAAAAATTTACAGGACCAGCTGGCAATCAGTCATGATTGGTTTGAAATTTACCATCTGAAAGTTTCCATCCCACTCGTCAGGTTTTAGCTGGTTTCTACCTTTCCATTCCTGAATTTGGAAGTAAACTCGAAGGCTGTGGAATTTCGTAGCTGCTCTTGTTGGTGGCAATGATTTGGCCTCAAATACTTTGAGCTTTTTAAAAACCTTTTCCTTAAAGCGCCTCAGTCGGAGATGATTGATGTTTTCCCCTTCATTACCATTGTACAGGCACACTAAAGCCTTCTCCCCAGCTTCAATAACTTCTTCTGAACTGCTATCCTTGCCAAACACTTCTGCCAGTTTGAGGAAGTTTCTATTGTTCACACCTTTCGAAGGGACGCTCCCTTTCCCCAAATCAGAGAGAACTGCAACCTCCGAAATGCCAGTGGTCGCTGGCAGTTTTAACTCAAAATTTGGTGAAAAGTTGGTCAACTTGAAAGAAAAATATGGGCTTATTCCACTGCACTTAAAACACAAAAGTATAATTTTAAAAACGATTTTCTTCTATTGTAATTTATAGAAGCCTGAGTCTGTAAAACTGCATTTAACCAAATAACCAAGTAGGTTATAGTTGAGGAGGCGAGGTAAATGTTACTCTATGATATTATATAGTCAATAACGTATGTTTAGAAGTTATCTATACCTAGGCAGTCCATATTTTCCTGTTATTATTGTGTATCAATCAGATAGAAGCCTGGAAGTGCAATGAGTCGACGCGTGAAGTAGCAATGTTTTGTTTTAAATCGCCCCGCCACAATCTCCCCGCCCACCACTTCCCGCCGCGGGGGTGTCGCCTCCACCAATTATAACCTACATATCGCAGCAACAAGCCGATTTCGGCATTCTTTATTCTTCGTTTTTCCAAGGCATTGCTTATTGTATTTTGACAAGCGTTTGCCAGACGCAGCAGTACTGTCTTAAAAAACAGTGTGAACATCACCCAAATTTTACATGCCACAAATACAGTAAAAAATATTTTAAGCTTTGCTACCGAGGCGAGTAATTTGCATTAAATTGCTATTATAGAACGTTCCATCGTAATGAATGTCATCCATAAAAATTAGTAGAACAACAGAAGAACTATATTTTTTTGGTATTCAGATGCGGTGCATAAATGTTTATCGCGAAATTAATTTATGAAAATATTAGTCGCGGAGCCAAAACACAGTAAAACCAACCTTTGAGTTAAACTGCCAGCGACCACTGGCATTTCTCGAGTTTCATTCTCTCTAATTCCATGAACCACTGATGTACAATCACAACCCAGTAGTGCATGGATAAAAAAGAATTTTGGGAAACCCAAACCACATCTCCCAAAAGATTTCCTCATCTCTTTGATGTTCCAACTTTCACACTTTTTGCACTAGCCTTTGGTTTTTGGCGTGAAGTAGATATTGTAACCGTCATCTCTATTGGCATGATAACATAGAAGGACCAATAGGTCAGTGTCATCTGCTATCAAAATGGTTTCTCCTGTCTGGGGCCAGTTCTAGAGCAGTCTTCACAATAAATACGTCACGTCTCCAATGCATGGACTACTTAAACCTGCTTCCTCCAACTCTTTCCCCAGCAAGTTGATAAACAATTGTTTGTTTTCTTGATTAGCTAGGAAACATCCTTTTTTAATTTGAAACCATTTTAGGGGTCAGTAAAAACCTTAACACCAACAGAGCCCCCGCTCGGCGTCGGTGAGTCGCGTCTTTATGGTGGCCACTTTCATATCCTCAAAGACAATGCTGCTTTTCCATATCTAGTTGTGACATATCTGCGGTATCGGGCACAGATCTCATCAATGTGTGACCTTTTTGCCAGGGGAGGCGTTAAAGTAGTGTTTCCACCATCTAAGAGATACTGTGGATCTGAGACTGTGGACCTGATTGTACAGGGGAAGTCAGTTCCCATATTGGCGTCTGCCAAAGCCGGTTTCTTTGCCTCTCGCGGCAGTCCGAAAGAATTAAAAGTCCCAGGTGGTAACCAAAAAGCTCATACTGGAAATGTTCTTGCTGCTGCTGAGTTGAGGGTTCATTGGTAGATAGCACACACAGTCTCGGAATAGGAGTTGTGGATCAGTCTCAACTGCTTCATCTTTGCTGAGCAAAACTTTTGACCAAAGTGAAATTTTGCCTGATCCTTTCTTTTAAAAGTGTACTCGTGGACATTTTTTCCAACCATTGAAGCTATGATTGTCTCTCCTATGGATTGCTTTGTCCACATTCACCTTTTTGTCTCCAGTTACTCCACTTGAAATGCTGTGAATGGACGGATCTTCGTGAAAGGGTCATATGTCTGGACGCTTCCATGTATCCCTCACATCTCGCTCTTTTCTTGCTGAAGTAGCCTCCTGGTGCTGGTCACTGGCCATAACGAATGCCTGCTATTCTTGCATTGTAAACTTGATTTCAGCACCACGCTGGGCAGTGTGCGTCCAAACTAATCGTTGAATTTCGTCCTATCCTCTGCCATGAGTAAGACCTCCAGACGTCTTCATGCTTCTCATTAGCACCTGCTCAATAACCAGATCCGTCGACAAGCCAGCCCGGGTAGCGATCACCCCGTCTAATCACAGGGAATCCTTCAGAAAATTTCTGGTACACTTCAGGATGCTTGTCGCACCCCCTCCATTTGCTGCAATACAATAGGCCGACTTTGCATATAGGATGTGTCCTGCTGCAGCGAATATTGGCAGCATTTTCCTTACAGCGTCAAGGTGAAATTTCCCCAGTTCCCGGTGCGCTCTCCCTTGATAAACAATTGCAGGAAATCTTCCCCATATCAAGGTATTGAATCCACAATTTTGCTGTTCGCTGGTCAGCCATCGCATCCTTCACTGGTTGATTCTCTTGTAAATCCTGGTCACAGACTCTGATGACAGAACATTATCCAATGTATCGTCCCATCAAGGAGACCTTTCAATAGCCCCTGAGCTTCCTTCAGGTCTTCATTTTGAGGAAATGACTCTTCTGCATCAGTGTTGGTGATCATCCTCAGTGACATGTGAAAATGGAAAATCATGGGCCTTTCGCTAACAAAATAGCATCAGAGCAGCATCAACTAAGAAGTGAGCACGAATGGCTCTTGCAATTGCTTTGCCACTTATCATGTGCTTGACTGTGTTTTTCAGCATACCAAGTTCAAAAAGTTTTTTGCAATCCAAACCTGTCATCAAATGACCAATTGACCCCAGCAAGCTCATCTGTGTATGGAGCCCCCCAAGTCGCAAGAAAAATTATTTCAGGGGACTGGAACTAGGCTGTGACTCGACTATCATCATTGCTTTGTACCAAAGTGGCTGATCAAAATGTTATAGAATTGGTGTTATGTTGTTTTTCCTGGCTAAATCACTAATGAAACATAACGTTGAGTACACGCGGTTGGGTACCGGGGTCCATGTCGATCATTGGCAAAAAACTATGGCTGATTTCCCAGGATATGTTCCTTTGTGCACTGACTGCATAAGGCCTGACCATGCGGTCTGGACGGATGTAAAATTAGTGAAACCTTCCACAGGATGTCAACATTTGCAGTGGAATCGACAACTTTCTTGGCCTGGAGCTCTTTATATGTCACTGGTGGTTTTTTTGGTGTGCTGTGAATCTAGGTATTTGATGTTGATCCTTCCAACCCTTATTATATTTCTGAAAGGACCTGAATCCTTTGGGAACTGGTTTTGCTTTAACTTTCCGGGCGTAAAAGATGCTATGATGCCCATACCGTGGAATGTGTTGAATCCATCAATACTCCTTCATTATGGTCCACATTATCAGCTACGAACTGCACAATTCAGTTTCAACAGGGGAGAGAGTTTCAGCGCCATGAACAAGAGCAGCACTGCTTTCGAATTTCTGGACTTCCGAGTAAGATAAGAGAAAGCCATGTTTTTCAGAGTGTAAATTAAGAACCTCGATCCAAATTGGTCATGCATTTCCACTGCTAACAACCAAACTGCAAAGGTGCAAGGAGAATTTCCTGGTCTAGCACCGGCTTTAAATCGCTTGCCCAAACTGATGCAAGTTAAAATCATTTTTCTTTGCCTGCAAATATCTTCCTGAGAAAGATCAACAATGTTTTGGGAAACAAATTCAAGAATCGCATCCTGTTCAAGATCATTCTTAGACGGGTAATATTCTGAACGTCTGGATAGCTTTAATGTCATTCTTGATAAGCTTGGCTGGCGTCTCTATGATTCTAATGGCCTCTGATTCTGGGAAATTTTCGTTGAGCGGCTCTGTGCATAGAATTTATGGAGAATAACATTTTGCTGTACTTAAAAAAGGTAACAACATTATGTTTCCCATTAATTTCAGTCACAATGATTTCGTCTTTGAAATGTTCTAGCAATCGAGATTTCATGTATGGACACTGTATGGTTCCAAAACCAGTGTCCTCGAGAATTTCCTCCATTTTTTTTAAAAAGATCGACAATGGTAATTTCTCCTCGTTTTTTTGCTGCAAATATTTAGCAACTTCCAGAAATGCCTGCTTTCCCCTCTGAATCCTCTGGTCTACCAAGGTTTTGTTTCTTAGAAGAATCAGCAGAAAGAATGCCTTGGAATGTTTTTTATTGGAATCAAAGTTGCAAAACATGTTCTGTGATAAAGTGCTTCTTCTGAACCAGGTCACCTACAGAACCCATTCTACCTTTAACAGTGGATGCCCAGCCATCATTTTTTCGGACTTTCTCACAAACTTTTAACACTTTGTCCCTTTAAAATCAATAGTTTCTACATGGGAAACATCAAAACCTCTTTTCTTTCTATCATATTTTGCCCAGAACCAAAAAAAGACAATGTTCCTTAAAGTTAAATACACACAAAGAGCGGCTTACCCCGGGGTGGCATTTCATCATGGGGGGACCTGTTTTTACGGTCAAATTTTTATGTATTTGGGGTTGATCCAACGCTGTCTGCATTTCTTGTGAAGACGTTGACCAATCTGAATTATGATCTCTCCACCCTTTTTCAGAAGCTCTGTTAATGGAATCGATTCCCTTCTGGCTGAGATGAATGTTTCTTTCATTACTGGACAGTTCATTGTTGCAAAGCACACTTGTCAGCATCCATAATTATCGGTTTCTTCAGTTTGGCCAACCGAAAATTTTAAATATAACAGAATATTAATCCCAATAACAAATTAAAAGGATAACTATAAGATTAGAAAAGCAGGTATATATTTATATAAAGTAATATATTTAATATACTACCTAACTATCATTTTAACTACAAAATTTACGCTGGGATTGTAAAATACCAGGACTAGGGGAATTCCCAAAATATTCTAATGCCAAAGTCAAATTATAGCTACATCATAGCTATATTTAATTAATTAATTTGTTTTTTAAAGGGCCAATTTTTGGGCAAAAGAGAAAAAAATTCCCCCCTATCGTTGGCCTCTTAAATTAAAATGTATACTGCGGATTCAAACACTGTCCCTTGCTGGTTTTTGGGCAATTTTGTTTGCCTGGCATCCCTGTGTATGTTCAGTAATCATGCCAAAAAAATGAGTGAGTTAAGAAGTTTGGACGCTGTTTAGTCTGAAAGACTATTTCACAGCAGAAATATAAGAAAAAGAGAGTGGACAGAAAGTGGAGAAAAATTAAAGGAAATACAGAGATGGGGGATTAAAGGAAATAAAGCTGGGTAGAGTGCCCTTTCCAAATGATGGCGGCCGTTGACCCCTTTATCGGTTTTTAATTTTTTTTTCACAAAACTACTGTACCAATTTTGATGAAAATTGTATGGTAATGGCAGTACATAGTCATGCATTTGGTGTAAAATAATTATTGACCTAGCTTAATTATTATGGATAAGAGGAGGAAAAAACCGTTTGTGGCGGCGGGTCGGAGATCTTCCCCGTTGGATTTTACAGATGGCGGCCGTTGACCCCTTTCGGCAAGGTTAATTTTGGTAAACTTTTTTTTATCCGAAAGAGAGGTTATTCATGCCCAATATCCAAGTTAAAAACCTTTGTTAGCAATTTGTTTGAGGTTCTGCCAAAAAATCAGCTAGATTGACTGGACTATTAAGGCTTCTCCGTGGTGGTCTGTATTTTCTATTATTCAGTCTGCGCCGTTGATTTTCCATCTGTGTGTGTGTGTGTGTGTGTGTGTGTGTGTGTGTTTTATGATCTGTAGGTGTATGTAGCTTGATTAATGTAGTGTTCGTGGTGTTATTCTTGTGTGGAGAAAAGATTAATTTGATTGAATGTTATGGCTGTGGTGATTGTGTGTGAGATGGGGGGAAGGGGGATGTGTTGCTGTGTAGGGATGGGATGTGTTTTTATGTGGTGTTTCGCTTGATGGTGGAATGATTTTATGTAGTGTAAGAGTATGAGCTGTGAATGTAATGTTTATGAGGATAGCAGTGGTGTTGCAGTAGTTGTGATGATGGTGGTGGTGGTGGTGGTGGTGTTACGTGTCAGGTGTTCCACTCAGGTATTCTTGGCATTGGTGATCTAGGGTGGGGTGGGGTCACACCGAACGATCACCGTACGAAGGCTACAACGCGAAAATTAATTCAAATTTCGCGCCACCATGCCACCACGGATGCAGCGCCACCCTCAGTGAACTACAATTTCGAGCAACGGGTAAACTTCATGACTAAAAAAGGGAGGGTGGGGTGGGGTCACACCGAACTGGGGGGGGTCACAGTCAAAATTTATAAAAAACCTTAAATGACCCTTATTATCTGAGTTAAGTATTCATGAGGGTACCATAGGTGGGCCATATTGTGAAGTTTGTTTTGGGCACAGTGTGCACTCTCTCAGGTAAAAAATGGATTTTTTATGAATATTTTTCCACTAATAGTACGGTGTCCCCCCACACCACCCTACAGGTGTTGTGTTGCAGGTGTTGATTTAAAAGTGCTTCCTGTTTTTAGTGTTGTGTTGCAGGTGTTAGTTATCTCAAGTGTTGCGTCAGTTGCTGTGTTACAAATACTGTCCCTCATATTACTGTCCTATAGATGCTTTGTTAATAGTGCGGTGCCATATGTGTTGTTTTTTCATAATTATGCTGTTTTCGGGTAGAAGTATGCTGTCATGTGCTGAATCTGGTAGTGCTGTCTTGCGCGCCGTACAGCACTGCAGCCATAACAGCCGCTGTGAACCTCTACAACAGCCACAGAAACAAACCGTAATAACTCACGCAGGAAATAATGCCTCGTAACCTGCTTATCAGAACAACAAAAGAATCTTGACATTAACACACGGAAAAACAAAGCAGACCTCCCAAGATAATTTCCATTTTTTGTGAGTGGTGTAAAAACTTTATTCTGGTGAACTAACCTATATTTGTTTGACCAATTACCTGCAAACTCTTTGACAGTGAACTCTAGTGTGTTTTTTAGGGTAATTTTTAATCACGGTAACCTTTGAAATGTTTAGCCTACTTTTATATTCCCTTTGAGCTCCTCCCTCTGTACTCCCTCCTTTACTCCTTTCCCTCGGTCTTTCTCCTTCCTCCCTGACCCTTGTCCTGCACACACCATAATAAGGTCACCACCACCACCACCACCACCACCATCACTTTATATAGAGGTCATTTAGTCTGCTTTGTCACTCCTACTCCTTGGACTGCTCTACTCCTTTGAATCCTTTCCCTCGTTCCTCCCTTCTCACCGGCATTAACCCTTTGAGGCCCATAACGTAATTTCCATAGTAATTAGGGTGTCATAAGACGATTTTAATTAATATAAGCAATGTTAATAATATGACCTGTTTAGTAAACCCCTTGTCCACTAACTTATTTTGGGATATTTAAGCTACTTTTCGTAATTTTATGGCTGACCCAATAGACGATTTTTATATTAATGGAAAAATCTGGGCGTGAAGGGGTTAATATTTTCTTCACACACCACGATTAGCTCCACACACCCCCAACCACCCCCCACCATCACCATCTCTTTATAGGGCATTTAGTCCTCTCTGACACATATAACCAGCGACGCGCCACCCCTAGCGTCGTGGTAAACCCGAAGCTCGGGGTTGTTTTCCAAATTGAGGCAATTATTAACCCCTTCACGCCCAGATATTTCCTTTGCTATATAAAATCGTCTGTTGTTAGCCATAAAATTACGAAAAGTAACTGAATATACCAAATTAGTTAGTCGACAAGGATTCTAAACAGGTCATATCTATTAAAATATTGTTTATAATCACTAAAATCGTCTTATGGTATTTAAATTACAATGGAAATTACGTTCTGGGGCTCAAGGGGTTAATGAAAGAAACAAGAGAGATTATTATTTTTGTGAAGTATATTTGTTGTTTTGATTATATTTGCTGATTTTTTATGTTGTCGTTATAGCACGTAAGTCAGGAGTCTTTGAGTGTGTATATTTGCATCAAAATCGTATAATCTTGTATGTTCCACTTCAGTCAATTAATTATAAAAAGAAAAAAAAAAAAAAAAATGATTATTTTTGTCGTATATATTTGTTGATTTATTTTATTTGTCGTTATGGCCCGTAAGTAAGTAAGGAGTCTTTGCGTGTGTATATTTGCATCAAACTCGTCTGATCTTTCTTTTGTGGGTAAACTTTATATGCATCTTAGATCTCGTTTCCCCCCGCGTCTGTGAATATATTTCCCTTTGAGAGACTACGTACTTCCGTGTCTTTATTCACGAGGGGCGCCTCAGGCAACTCACGTGGTAATTTTAGTACCGTACAATAGTGGCAGAAAAGTCTTGAGAGTAACTTAGAGACTTATTCAAATGACGGGAATTGCTAATGACTTACTTTGAGACTTATTCAAATGACGGGAATTGCTAATGACTTACTTTGAGACTTATTCAAATGACGGGATTTGCTAATGACTTACTTTGAGACTTATTCAAATGACGGGAATTGCTGATTGTCGCCATTGTCGCAGGTTTGTGTGCACTGCGTTATCTGGGGATCAGCGGCCTCTTACTTACATAAGTGATGCGCGGGTAATGAGAGAAATTTAGCGACGACCTGCAAAGCATCCTCCTCACGGGCAGTAATAACCACATTTCAGCGCTACTGTTATCTATTAGAGCGGCGTTTTATTGGTCGGTCGGGTGACCTGCTCTGTCCGTCCGCTGCGGGGTACCTGCTAGCCACAGCCTGCGATGACAGGGGGAGTTAGGAGGCGCATAATGGAGAACAGGATTAAATAACACAGGTGATAAATAATTGTCCTGAGAGTCTTTTGTTAGCTCAATGTTCGGTGGTGTCTTGCGCGACTGCCTTGTTGTTGAAGAAACGACCCTCAACTCCACGTGTTGTTTCGGCATGACTGGGTCTGCTTTCACACACACCACACACACACACCCCACACACACACACACACACCCCACCACACACACACACCACACACACACACACACCACACCCCACACACACACCACACACACATCCCCCACTACGATGGTAAAGTGGATAGACGTTGGCCTGCCATTCTGTGGTTAGCCGGTTCAAATCCTCACTGCTCCCGGGGGTTTTTCACTGACAAATTTGGGCGATTACTGTGCCCTTTTAGCAAAAAAATTTGGTGTGGTGTGGTGCGTGTGAGGTCCCAGTTTTACCCAAAGATCGGTAATTTAGCTCCAAGCTTGCAACGGGGGGGGTGAAACTGGCGATCGCGAGTCCGACTCGTGTGGACAAGACCATGGGTGAATGAACCCCCACACCACACACACACACACACCACACCACACACACACACACACACACACACACACACACACACACACCCACACACACACACACACGCGCAACACACACACCACAACACACCACACACACACACACACACACACACACCACACACCCCTGTGGTTCCTGTGGTGAGTAGTTTTCAGGCAACAGTTGGTGCCCGTGGCCACGCTGATGCGCCGCCACTAGTATACCCGTTTTGCTCGTCTCTTCGCCCTCTGATCTATGATGCGTTGCTGGCAGGGCAGAGGTGGTAATGATGCAGCTTGGGTTGATCGGGGATTGTCCGTAGGAACTTGTTCTAGGTGGTTCTTGAAACGTTCAAGGTTATGTTCCGTTGAGTCACGCAGGTGTCTGGGCAGTGCATTGAAGAGGTGTGGCCCTCTTATAGCGAAAGCGTTTTCTTTGAGCGTCCCTTTACTCTTGTACTTGCTCTGGGGTATATCCTTTCAATATGCAAGCCGACCCCGTCGTGGGTGGTTGCTGGACCGTACATTCAAGTTATTTACAGATTTTCCGGTCAATATTTTGTAGATGTATAATATGGCGTACCTTTCTCTACGCCTTTCTAGTGAGTAAAGGTCGAGTTCACGTAACCTTTCCCAGTAGTCCAAATGTCGGACGTCAAATATTCTATCGGTGAAAGATCGTTGTACTGCTTCAAGTGACTGCTTCTCTCCTGCTCGCCATGGACTCCACAGCTGACAACAATACTCCAACAACGGTATCACGAGTGACTTGTATAATGTCAGCATAGGAAGCCTTTCACGTGTCCGGAAAGTGCGAAGGATCCAGCCAGCCTGGCTTCGTGCCTTCTTTACCACATTTTGTATATGTTGGATAAAGTTTCCGTCACAGCTGAGGGTAATTCCTAGGTCTCTTATATGCTCCTT
This sequence comes from Chionoecetes opilio, assembly GCA_016584305.1. Classification (NCBI taxonomy): domain Eukaryota; kingdom Metazoa; phylum Arthropoda; class Malacostraca; order Decapoda; family Majidae; genus Chionoecetes; species Chionoecetes opilio. Next base: position 19,369 of record JACEEZ010022639.1, read on the forward strand.
GGTGTCTATATGTGAACCGTCCGGTGCTGCAAACGTGTGTGCATTGTAGTTAATTCCCCCTAAACTGTAATGTATATGCTCAAATTTGTTGTCATTGAAGGACATGTTATTTTGCTCCGCCCACGAGTAAAGTGATGCCAGATCAGTTTGTAGTTGTTCGGCATCAGATACTGAAGAAACTTCCTTCAGTACCCTGGTGTCATCAGCAAAGTGTACAGCAGACGAGTGTAAGACGTGTCTGTTTATGTCGGAGATGTGGATCAAAAATAGCAGAGGTTCAAGGACCGATCCCTGTGGCACTCCACTGTTGACCACTGACGACTGAGACACTGCACCGCCAGCCGCTACACACTGCTCCCTGTCAGTAAGGAACGAGTGCAGCCACATCCCGAGCTTTCCAGTAATGCCCATTTGTCGTATCTTGTGTAGTAAAATGCCGTGGTCTACCTTGTCAAAGGCTTTCGCAAAATCAAGATAGACCACATCAACATTTTTGTTATATTCCAGCTTTTCTAAAATTGTTTCATAGTGGGCGAGCATTTGGGAGAGGCATGAACGCCCAACGCGAAAGCCATGTTGGTCTTGGTTCATTTTGTTATTTTGTTCGAGATATTGAGCCATGTTCTTAACCATTATTCTCTCCAAGACTTTAATAATGTGGGAGGTTAAGGCAACTGGTCGATAATTTTTTGCTTCTGTCTTCGACCCTCCCTTGTGGATTGGTGTGATGTTGGCACTTTTTAATTGCTCACACACACACACACACACACACACACACACACACACAAGGGTACGACACTGATTTGATAACATTGATAGGTCGTCGCGACATTTCCGAAGGTGTCAAGATTGTTACCAGAAAGATACACGAATGGTTCATATCGGAGAGAGAGAGAGAGAGAGAGAGAGAGAGAGAGAGAGAGAGAGAGAGAGAGAGAGAGAGAGAGAGAGAGAGAGAGAGAGAGAGAGAGAGAGAGAGAGAGAGAGAGAGAGGAGAGAAGAGGAGAGAGAGAGAGAGAGAGAGAGAGAGAGAGAGAGAGAGAGAGAGAGGACCTAGTTTGGGTTCTACTTTAAGATATTCTACAGAGAGAAAAAGGTCAATAAAGTTTCTAGTCATGTATGAACGAAGCGACCCCGAGGTACTGCGTGAGAGAGAGAGAGAGAGAGAGAGAGAGAGAGAGAGAGAGAGAGAGAGAGAGAGAGAGAGAGAGAGAGAGAGAGAGAGAGAGAGAGAGAGAGAGAGAGAGAGAGAGAGAGAGAGAGGCACGTATAAGCTTGTTGACACGTTCAGTAGCTTTAATGAAATCCACGTTATCAGTAAACTTATCGCTACTTAAATAAGTTTATAAGACAACGGGTTATCTTTAGTGTTGTGCTGCCTCCCCTTCCCTTCCCTTCCCTTCCCTTCCCAATCCTTCCCTTCCCTTCCCTTCTTTCCCTTCCCTTCCCTTAGCCTCCCTTCCTTTCCCAATCCTTCTCTTTCCTTCCCTTCCTTTCCCAATCCTTCCTTTTCCTTCCCTTCCCTTCCCAATCCTTCCTTTCCCAATCCTTCCCTTCCCTTCCCTTCCTTTCTCTTCCCTTCCCTTCCTTTCCCAATCCTTCCCTTCCCTTCCCTTCCTTTCTCTTCCCTTCCCTTCCCTTTCCCTTCCCCTCCCTTCCTTTCCCAATCCTTCCTTTCCCAATCCTTCCCTTTCCTTCCCTTCCCTTCCCTTCCCTTCCCTTCCCTTCCCGTCCTTTCCCAATCCTTCCCTTCCCTTCCCTTCCCTTCCTTTCCCTTCCCAATCCTTCCTCTCCCTTCCCTTCCCTTCCCAATCCTTCTTTTCTCTTCCCTTCCTTTCCTTTCCCAATCCTTCCCTTCCCTTCCCAATCCTTCCCTTCCCTTCCTTTCCCAATCCTTCCCTTCCCAATCCTTCCCTTCCCTTCCTTCCCTTATGTTTCCCCGCCACCACCCTCACCACCTTCACTTTCCCTGCTAACACAGTGTTGCTATCCGTAGGGGCGAGCCTGATGAACAACCTAAGCGTGGTTCTCGTTTCCCTCGCGGCCACCGTCATCCTCCTTTCGTCACTCCACGCCACTCCGATCAACAGGTGAGGGAGTCTTGGCTTCACCCTTATATGCATTGCCTCTGACATAAACTGAGGTTAGAAATATGCTACTGCCTGGTATGTGTGTGTGTGGGAGGGTGGTGTGGGAGAGAGAGAGAGAGAGAGATGAGAGAGAGAGAGAGAGAGAGATGAGAGAGAGAGAGAGAGGAGAGAGAGAGAGAGAGAGAGAGGGGAGAGAGAGAGAGAGAGAGTTGAGAGAGAGAGAGAGACGAGAAGTGAGAGAGAGTTGTGGTGAAAGGAGAGAGAGAGAGAGAGAGAAGTTATGAGAGAGAGAGGAGATGAGAGAGAGAGAGAGAGAGGAGAGAGAGAGAGGAGAGAGAGAGAGAGGAGAGAGAGAGGAGAGAGAGGAGAGAGAGAGAGAGAGAGAGAGAGAGGGAGAGATGAAGAGGAGAGAAGTTGAAGGAGAGGAGAGGAGAGAGAGAGAGAGAGAGAGAGAGAGAGAGAGAGAGAGAGTTTTGGAGAAAGGAATGAGAGAGAGAGAAAGAGTTGGAAAAAGAGAGATGAGAGAGGAGAGAGAGAGAGAGAGAGAGAGATGGAGAAGTGAGAGAGAGATGAAGAAGGAGAGAGAGAGAGAGAGAGAGAGAGAGAGAGAGAAGAGAGAGAAGAGAGAGAGAGAGAGAGAGAGAGAGAGAGGGTTTGGAGAAAGGGAGAGAGAGAGAGAGAGAGAGAGAGAGTGGAAAAGGAGAGAGAGAGAGAGAGAGAGAGAGAGAGAGAGAGAGAGAGAGAGAGAGAGAGAGAGAGAGAGTTTGGAGAAAGAGAGGAGTGAGAGAGAGGGGAGAGAGAGAGAGAGAGAGGAGAGAGAAGAGAGGAGAGAGAGAGAGAGAGAGAGAGAGAGAGAGAGAGAGAGAGAGAGAGAGAGAGAGAGAGAGAGGAGGGGGGGGGAGTCCAAGTATCTCTCTCTCTCTCTCTCTCTCTCTCTCTCTCTCTCTCTCTCCTCTCTCTCTCTCTCTCTCTCTCTCTCTCTCTCTCTCTCTCTTTCTGACATTCCCGCTACATCCTTTGACCTAGCATTCGTTAGCAGTATCTCCTCCAAGACCCTGTTCTTTACCCTGCTTCCCCCGAAGGTCTCGTAGGGAGGCGTCGCGAGCCGTGGTGGAGATTGACGACCCAGACTATGTGTTGGAGTTGCTGACCAGATTCACCAACTCCATCATCAGAGCCAAGGAACTAGAAAAGTGAGTACTACTAGCTAACGCGGGAAAGAACCTGGGATTTGAAGTCAAGGTTATAGGAGTAATGGCAGAAATAGGGTCATTGGTTGCGATTTTACACTTTGTTTACTTTGTTTACATCAGAGCCAAGGAACTAGAATAGGGAGTAGTACTATAGTCTATTTTTTTTTATTATGGTCAAAATGCAGTAAGGAAGCCACGCCCCCTGCCCCCCCTTCTATTCTACGGGGCAGCTGATTGGTGCATTCCTCGTATCATCACTACCAATCACAATATCTTCACTACTTAACAGCGGCGTGACCACTGGACAGAGCAATCTTCACTACAAAGGGATTTTTGATTTTGTCACCCTCTGTAGTGAAGATTGCTCTGTCCAGTGGTCACGCCGCTGTTAAGTAGTGAAGATATTGTGATGGGTAGTGATGATACGAGGAATGCACCAATCAGCTGCCCCGTAGAATAGAAGGGCAGGCAGGGGGCGTGGCTTCCTTACTGCTTTTTGACCATAATAAAAAAAATAGACTATAACTAACGAGGGAAAGAACCTGGGATTTGAGGTCAAGGCTAGATTTGAAGGTCACTTATTTCCCCCCTTGAGGCCCAGAACGTAATTTCCTTTGTAATTTGAGTACCATTAGACTATTTTTATTAATGTCAGCAATATTCTATGGATATGACCTATTTCATACCCTTGTCCACTAGCTCATTTGGTATATTTAGTTACTTTTTCGTAATTTTATGGCTGACAACAGACGATTTCATATAGCCAAGAAAAGGTCTGGGCGTGAAGGTGTTAAGGTCATTTATTTAATATTTATTAATATTATTTATGTTGCTAGTTTATTTCACGGTCTCTTTTTCCTTTTTTCCTCTTGTTGTTAAAGGTTCAGCATTTTTTCACCAGGTTGGGAAGTAGAGGTAGTAGATAACACTATAGTCGCCAGTCACTTGCCACTACACTAATGTCGCCAGGTACAATATGTTATGAATTTTTAGCATCACTACAGACTTCTATGTGCCACTGATCAGGCATGCACAGCAGTTTATATTATGTACATCACACTACATGTCTTCAGTGACACATAAAAATTTGTAGTGATGCTAAAATTCGTAATATATTGTGCCTGGCGACATTAGTGCAGTGGCAAGTGACTGGCGACTATAGTGTTATCTACGGCAGAGGTAAGAGGTAGAGGTAGAGCTAGAAGAAATGGTTAAAAAAGTTGTGAAAGTAGATATGTTGTATTTTGTTTTTGATGTTACGAGATTTTTTTCCTGTATCTCTCACACACACACACACACACACACACACACACACACACACACACACACACACACACACACACACACACACACACACACACACACACACACACACACACACACACACACACACACACACACACACACACACACACACACACACACACACACACACACACACACACACACACACACACACACACACACACACACACACATGATTACTGATGGTTTCTTTAGTTTTTGTATCTAACAAGCTATTATTTTATTATTATTATTATTATTATTATTATTATTATTATTATTATTATTATTATTATTATTATTATTATTATTATTATTATTATTATTATTATTATTATTATTATTATTATTATTATTATATTATTATTATTATTATTATTGTTATTATTACAAACGAATATGGAGCATTTCAGGCAAACCAAATTTCTTTCAAGTCCTCTCCCTTCCCTTCCCTTCCCTTCCCTTCCCTTACCAATCCCTTCCCTTCCCTTACCAATCCCTTCCCTTCCCTTACCAATCCCTTCTCTTCCCTTCCCTTCCCTTACCAATCCCTTCCCTTCCCTTCCCTTCCCTTAGTATCTATCGGTCATAATTTCTGCCATCACGTCATTACTTCCGTCGTCGAGGCAAAAAGTATTACCAATCAACGTCCGTGTGGTTTTGTCTCTATAGTCCTCGCTGCCTCGCTCAGGGTTAAGGTTTTGTCTCTATAGTCCTCGCTGCCTCGCTCAGGGTTAAGGTTTTTTGTCTCTATAGTCCTCGCTGCCTCGCTCAGGGTTAAGGTTTTGTCTCTATAGTCCTCGCTGCCTCGCTCAGGGTTAAGGTTTTTGTCTCTATAGTCCTCGCTGCCTCGCTCAGGGTTAAGGTTTTTGTCTCTATAGTCCTCGCTGCCTCGCTCAGGGTTAAGGTGTTTGTCTCTATAGTCCTCGCTGCCTCGCTCAGGGTTAAGGTGTTTGTCTCTATAGTCCTCGCTGCCTCGCTCAGGGTTAAGGTGTTTGTCTCTATAGTCCTCGCTGCCTCGCTCAGGGTTAAGGTTTTTGTCTCTATAGTCCTCGCTGCCTCGCTCAGGGTTAAGCTTTTATTGTTTTCATCCATTAATTAAAGAAAGAAACTGATTTTTACAATTTATGATGCTTTTATTTCATATGTTTTGGTACCTTGTTTTGTGGAGGTCTATGCATGTGTGTGTGTACGTATGTGTGTGTACGTGTGTCTGTGCGTGTGTGTGTGTGTGTGTGTGTGTGGTGTGTGTGTGTGTGTGTGTAAGGCTGTGTGTGTGTGTGTGTGTGGCGTGTGTGTCTGTGGTGTATGTATGTGTGTGTGTGTGTGTGTGGCTCCTGTGTCGCCTTACTGTGGAGGAGCGGTGTGTGTGTGTGGCTCAGTCCAGACGGAGAGGCATCGTGGAGAGTTG
>JACEEZ010022640.1:2500-17500 GCA_016584305.1 Chionoecetes opilio
TTGTTTCCATTTCTAGTTGTTGTTTTTTCATGCTATTTGAAACTCATCATCATCATCATCATCATCATCATATTCTTCTTCCTCTTATTCGTCGCGTTTTTGTCAGTTCTGCATGGCTCAATCACCTTCACTTTCACTTTTATTTATTTTTTATTTCCTCCTCCTCCTCCTCCTCCTCCTCATCCCTCTTTTCTCCTCCACTTCCTCCTCCTTCTATCTCTTCTTCCTCATCCCTCTTTTCTCCTCCACTTCCTCCTCCTTCTATCTCTTCTTCCATTCATTCCTCCTTATCCTCCTACTTTTCATTTTAACACCTCCTCCTTCTCCTTCATCTCTGTTGCTGTCTGTTCTTCCTTTGTTTTCCTCCTCCTCCTCCTCCTCCTCCTACTTTTCACTTTAACACCTCCTTCTCCTCTGTTGCTGTCTGTTCCTTCTTTGTTTTCCTCCTCCTCCTCCTCCTCCTCCTCCTTCATTAGTGCTGGTGTAGGCTCATTGATTTATGCGTCTGGGTGCCTGTGGGTGGGGGTGTCAGCAGGGACGCTCACCCCAGGCCAACACACGTGCTCACTAATTGTCCAGGTGTTAAGAAGGACGTCTTTACTCTCTTCCTTAACCCTCCACCTCTCCCTTCCCTCTCCCCTTCCCCCTCACCCTTACATCCTTTCCCCTTCCCTTAATTCCTTTCCCCCTTCCCTAACTCCTTACCCTTCCCCCTCACCCTCACCCTCCACCCTCAACCCCCTTCCCTAACCCCTACCTCCTTCCACCTCTCCCTTACATATTTTTCCCCTCTCCTTACTTCCTGCCCCTTCCCTTCCTTCCTTTCCCCCTTCCCTTACCTCTTGTTCCCTCCCCTTACCTCTTGTTCCCTCCCCTTACCTCTTGTTCCCTCCCCTTACCTCTTGTTCCCTCCCCTTACCTCTTGTTCCCTCCCCTTACCTCTTGTTCCCTCCCCTTACCTCTTGTTCCTCTTGTTTCCTTCCTTTTCCATTTCCTTTGGTGACGGGGAGAGACAAAAACGAGGTTAGAACTTAGAAAGGAAAAAAATACATTTATTTACATGTGTGCCTATAGCGCGTGTAGGCAGTGGTGACCCAGGGCTCGGATGGTAGGCCCTGGAGGTTCACTTGGGGGCTGTGATGGGTGGTCCTCGCCCGTGGTGGCGCAGGCAGGATTTTTATAGTGACGCCTGTGATTAGAGGCTCATGCCGCCCCCCTGTGTCCTCCGATGCACTCGCAATCGAAGGTAGAGTTAATGGGCAGCATGTGGGTGTTCTTAGGCCACTCGACGGTGCAGAAAGCTCTTAAGTGGATTTTGGTTCACATCCGATCAAACTCGGGTCACCGAGAACGTCACTCGGAGATGCTAACCATTCTGCTACCTCCTCCCATAATACAATCTCCCCCTCGTCCTCCTTCTCCTCCTCCCTCACCCCCTGTAATCTCCCCCCCACCCCCCAACCCAATCAAGCAAACGCGCACAGCCATGAAGTTTGTGTGTCCTCATAAGGCGCAGCGCATCTCTCCATCTGGCGCTGTGCATTCACCCGACACACACCACTTGTACTGAGTGATGTGCTCTCTCTCTCTCTCTCTCTCTCTCTCTCTCTCTCTCTCTCTCTCTCTCTCTCTCTCTCTCTCTCTCTCTCTCTCTCTCTCTCTCTCTCTCTCTCTCTCTCTCGTTATTTTGAAAGGAAAAGAAAAAAGAGACATTTGTGGTTTTGTGTTGTTATATATATATATTTTTATTTTGATTTTTTTCTCTCAGTGGAAAATAAGTGTAATATAAGTACGCTATTTTCCTCCTCCTCCTCCTCGTGTTTCCTTCTTCCTCCTCCTCCTCCTCCTCCTCCTCCTCTCCTCCTCCTCCCTCCCTCCTCCTCCTCGTGTTTCCTTCTTCCTCCTACCTTCCTTTTCCACTTCCTTAACCTTCCTTCCCTCTCTACTCCTCCCTATTCCCTCCTTCTACCCTCCCTTCACTCTCCCTCTTCCTTCTCCTTCCCTTTCTCCTTTCTCTCATATTCATCAGTATTTTCTCTTCCCTTCTCTTCCTTCCTCCTCTTTCCCCTTCCTCAATTAGTTTTTTCAACCACTCTCGTTATGCTATTTTCCTTCCTCCTCCCCCTCCTCCTCCTCCTCCTCCTCCTACTCCTACCTCCTCCTCCTCTCCCCTCCTCCTCCTCCTCCTCGTCCTCCTCGTCCTCCTCCTCCTCGTCGTCCTCCTCCTCCTCGTCGTCCTCCTTCTCCTCCCTCCTCCGCCTCCTCCTCCTCCGCCCTCCGCCTCCCCCTCCCCTCCCCCTCCCCCTCCACCTCCTCCTCCTCTCCTCCGCCTCCTCCTCCTCCTCCCCCGCCTCCTCCTCCTCCTCCTCCTCCTCCTCCTCCTCGTTGCAACCAGACTGCATTATACCTCTGTAATTTGACGTGAAATAAATGGCTCGAGTGAGAGTAATGGGAACACTTACGGCCAAAATAAGTCTCGGTGGTTCGAATCCCTCTCGAATCCCGGACGAATCACCCCGACACTCAAGATTCATACAACACAAGCAAGACTGGAACCGCGATACATAATGAAGCTTCGAACCAAAAAGTCATTCAATAATTGGGGGAAAAAATTGGTTTGAGTAAAAAAGATGAGAAATAAAATGTATCTCTTGGATATGTGAAAATAATAGATAAATATGTATGGATAGATGAAAGTATGAAAAAACTCCACGTCTAGAAAAATGGAGGGAAAAAATATGAAAAGAAAATCAATATGGAAGTAGAAGGTCGTAGAAACAGGTCGTTAGTGGTAGAAATTGTGGTAATTGTGGTAGTAGTGGTGGTGAAATTGTGGTAGTATTGTGGTAGTAGTGGTGGTGAAATTGTGGTTATTGTGGTAGTAGTGGTGGTGAAATTGTGGTTATTGTGGTAGTAGTGGTGGTGAAATTGTGGTTATTGTGGTAGTAGTGGTGGTGAAATTTTGGTTATTGTGGTAGTAGTGGTGGTGAAATTGTGGTTATTGTGGTAGTAGTGGTGGTGAAAAGGAGGTGTTAGTGTTAGGAGATCACACACAGAGAAATTCAACAGATTATGATGACCAGAAAAGAACATGTTTAGGAATTTAGTGGTGTCTGTCGGTTTGGTATAGTGAATAGTACAAATGATAATAGATAGATAAATAGATATACATAATAAATAATTAGATATCATGATAGATAAATAGATATACATATATAATAATAGATATACAATGATAGATAGATTATATAAAGATTCAATGATAGAAAATAGATATACAGGGATAGATAGATAATAATAGATAATAAATAGATATACAATGATAGATAGATTAATAAATAATAGATAATAGATATACAATGAAAAGATAGATTATATAAATAGATAGATAAATAGATATACAATGATAGATAATTAATAAATAGATATACAATGATAATAAATAATAAATACAATAAATAATAATAATAGATAAATAGATAATAAATAGATTACAATGATAGATAGTTTAAATAAATAGATATCAAATAGTATAATAATAGATATAATGATAATAATAGATATATAAGATAGATAAAATAATAGATAATAGATATACAATGATAGATAGATTAATAATAGATATACAATGATAGATAAAAAAGATATACAATATGATAGATAAATAGATATTGAAAATGATAGATAGATAGAAAAATAGATATACAATAAGATTAGATAAATAGATTATAAATGATTAATAGTTTAATAAATAGATATAATGTAGATAGATATAAATAGATATACAATGATAAATAAATAATAGATGTGAAATTTGGATATATAGATAGATTAATTCAATAGATAGTAAACTAATCTGATAGATAGATAGATAAATAGATATAAATGATAGTAGATGATAAATAGTATTGATAATAAATAGATATGACAATGATAGATAGATAGATAAATAGATATACAATGATAGATAGATAAATGATAATAATAGATAACTAGATAAATAGATATACAATGATAGATAGATAGATAAATAGATATACAATGATAGATAGATAGATAAATAGATATACAATGATAGATAGATGATAATTAGATAATAATAGATATAATAGATAAATAAATAGATATACAATGATAGATAGATAGATAAATAGATAAATAAATAGATATACAATGATAGATAGATAGATAAATAGATAAATAAATAGATATACAATGATAGATAGATAGATAAAGATAATAAGAATAAATGATGATGATATAAATAGATAAATAGATAACAATAAAGAGATATATTCAATGATAGATGATAGATAATAGATATACATGATAGATAGATAGATAAATAATATACAATGATAGATAGATAGATAATAGATATACAATGATAGATAGATAGATAAATAGAATATACATGATAGATGATAGATAATGATAATAAATAGATATACAATGATAGATAGATAAATAAATAGATATACAATGATAGATAGATAGATAAATAGATATACAATGATAGATAGATAGATAAATAAATAGATATACAATGATAGATAGATAGATAAATAGATATACAATGATAGATAGATAGATAAATAGATAAATAAATAGATATACAATGATAAATAGATAAATAAATAGATATACAATGATAGATAGATAGATAAATAGATATACAATGATAGATAAATAGATATACAATAGATAGATAAATAGATATACAATGATAGATAGATAGATAAATAGATATACAATAGATAGATAAATAGATATACAATGATAGATAGATAGATAAATAGATATACAATAGATAAATAAATAGATATGGAATGATAGATAGATAGATAAATAAATAGATATACAATGATAGATAGATAGATATACAATAGATAAATAAATAGATATACAATGATAGATAGATAGATATACAATAGATAAATAAATAGATATACAATGATAGATAGATAGATATACAATGATAGATAGATAGATATACAATGATAGATAGATAGATATACAATGATGCGTCGGGAATGCTAATGTCGGGAAGAGACGAGTGGTGTGATGGCATGCCTGTCTGTCTGTCTGAATTGTAAACAGGTGTTGCGTCTATAAGGAGAAGTATTAAATATATAACAATAAGTATTACAGATAAGTATTATTTTGTTATTTTATTTGTTCTCTCTAAGTACTTAATTTGGCCACGTCGTGTATGACAATTTTTTTGGTTATTCACTTATACATTAATCTTTTGTAAGTTTTTTCAGACTCTACGTATATTCATTCATTTTCTGGATTGATTTTGTTATACATTTTCTAAACTTAAACTAATTTTTCCAACTATTTCCTTCATACCTGTATCTAATTATAGGTTATTACTTATTCCTCTCACCTGTCCTCCACCTGTATCTTATATCTCCCCCATTTAATCTTCTTTATCTTCTTTTATTCTTTATTCGTCCCTCACGTCATCTAGGATAAGGGAGGAACCTTTTTTTAGGGGGGGCACCGGGGCAGGGGGGGTGAGGGGGAGGCAGGTAAAGAGGACTCCGGCGGGACCTTACCTGCCTCGCACCTGTAATTATGTAACCTTTCATAATTACCTGAAATGGCCTTGAGATAAAAACGCGGCAGAATTTCCTTTAAGAATTAAGGTGCAGTGTTATTGACCTGTGGGGGGCTGTGTGTGGGGGGGGGGTGTAGGTGTGTGTGTGGGGGGGGGGTGTTGTGGGGGGGGTAGGTGTGTGTGTGTGTGTGTGTGTGTAGGCGTTGGTGGAAGAATAATATCTAGTAAAAAAGTAATTGAGAAGAAAGTTAGGATAGGTTAGGTAGGTTAGTTTAGGTCAGAGGTCGGCAACCCAGAATTCGAGAAGAGCCAGTTGCTTCAAACTTGGCAGAAAAGCAGCGCTGATGGAACCGCAGTGTAAATTATGAATGGAAATTACGAAACAATAAAATGGTTGATTAATAAAATAGGTGATTGGGTAAAGTTTATATTAGGTTCGATTTAGGTAAGGTAAGGTAAGGTAATTAAGGTTTGTGTTAGTTCAAGGTCAGTTCAGGTAAGGTTAAGTAAGCTGAGTATTAAGATAAAGTTTAGGAGGTCAATTTAGGTTTGATTAGGTGAGGTAAAGTTTAGGTGAGGTCAGACCAGGTCAAGTTAGGTTAGGTTAAATAAGTTTAGGTCAGATAAAGTTTAGGTTAGGCCAGTATCTTACCTAACTGCCAATAATTTTTGTTGATCTTTTTACCTTTCTTTCCTACATTCTCGAGTAAAACAACAACATAAAATAAAAAGCCTAGAGGCCCTATAGGCACGTAAGGCGCTATAGGCAAGTAAGGCGCTATAGGCAAGTAAGGCGCTATAGGCACGTAAGGCGCTATAGGCAAGTAAGGCGCTATAGGCAAGTAAGGCGCTATAGGCACGTAAGGCGCTATAGGCAAGTAAGGCGCTATAGGCAAGTAAGGCGCTATAGGCAAGTAAGGCGCTATAGGCATGTAAGGCGCTATAGGAAGTAAGGCGCTATAGGCATAGGGCTGATAGGTGACAGTAACTTTTGCGCTATAGGCAAGTAAGGCGCTATAGGCAAGTAAGGCGCTATAGGCAAGTAAGGCGCTATAGGCAAGTAAGGCGCTATAGGCAAGTAAGGCGCTATAGGCAAGTAAGGCGCTATAGGCAGGAACGTAAAAATAATATGGGCTTGGAACATATATACAACCCCTTTTACATTTCAACCAAAGGGAATCGGAACCCCTTTGAGCACCTTACAGAGTGTCTTCAGGTGGTGTTGAGGCGAAGAGCGAGGCAGGTGTGTGGGTGGGTGTGGGTCGATGTAATGGTGGTGGTGAAGAGGGTGGTAGAGTACTTTTTGTGGTGGTGGTGTATTTTTAGTAGTAACAGTAGCAGTGGTGTTGATGGTGGTGATGGAAGGGTGGTACAGTACTTTTTGTGGTGTATTTTTAACAGTAGCAGTGGTGGTGATGGAAGGCTGGTACAGTACTTTTTGTGGTGTTTTTTTAACAGTCACAGTAGTAGTGGTGGTGTTGATGGTGGTGATGGAAGGATGGTACAGTACTTTTTGTGGTGTATTTTTAACAGTAACAGTAGTAGTGGTGGTGTTGATGGTGGTGGTGGTTATTGGGTTGTCTTATAGGATCATGGTATCCTCCCTCCTTCCTCCTCCTCCTCCTCCTCCTCCTCCTCCTCCTCCTCCTCCTCCTCCTCTTCTTCTTCTTCTTCTTCCTCCTCACCCTCGCCATTCCCCGGCTAATTATTTCTTCTTCGGCCCCAAAATAATTTCTACCTCGGCTTGATTATCGACCGAGGCCCTTGTGTGGTGTGTGCGTGTGTGTGTGTGTATGTGTGTGTGTGTGTGCGTGTATGTGTGTGTGTGTGTGTGTGTGTGTGTGTGTGTGTGTGTGGTGTGTGTGTGTGTGTGTGTGTGTGTGTGTGTGTGTGACCTATCCTTCAAATATTCTCTTACAATATTTTTTTTCAACCCATAACATATTCTGCACTAACACCTCTTCTTCCTCCTCCTCCTCCTCCTCCTCCTCCTCCTCTTCATAAGTTATCCATATATCCAACACTTCTTCCATCACCCTCCTCACACCCTTCCATCACACCCTCACCCTAGCCATCAATAACCCTTCTATCCTCCCTTCCTTCCACTCACCCTAATGGAAAGAAAAATCAAGCTCTTCTAAGTTAGTATTCATTGCTCACTCTTTAGTCTTTACCTTCTCACTCACCCTTTATTTGTGTCCTAATTTAACCTCTCTTCACTCTAAGTTATTGTACTATATTCTTATTAACACACCCTAACACCTTTATTATACTAAGAATATTTTTTTATATCCAATTTGTATCTATTATAGTATTTTAAACATACTTATATACCCGTGATTATATATATTTGTACCTGTAATTATGTATGTACCAGGTAGTGTTACGTGTGTAGTACCTGTATCTCCTTCACTAATAACATACTGCTTACCTGTCCACTGGTTTATTATTATTGTTATTATTATTTTTTTGTTACATCATAAAGCAGTGAGCAAGGGCAAAGACAGGAAGCAACAAAAAGGCCGCCTTGTTGCAGATGATTCTTATTTACCCATACTTAGCTCACCTGGTGTTTATATGACCGGGAATAACTTTACCTTTACACTTACTAGCTAGCTCCTTCCCCCCTTTTGGCACTCTGACCCCTCTTCCCTTTTCCCCTTTTTCCCTTTGGCACTGATATTTCCCCTTTTTTTCTTTGGCACTGATATTTTCCCCCTTTTTTTCTTTGGCACTGATATTTTCCCCTTTTTTTTCTTTAGCACTGATATTTTCCCCTTTTTTTCTTTGGCACTGATATTTTCCCCTTTTCCCCTTTTTTTTCTTTGGCACTGATATTTTCCCCTTTTTTTTCTTTGGCACTGATATTTTCCCCTTTTTTTTCTTTGGCACTGATATTTCTCCCTTTTTTTCTTTGGCACTGATATTTCCCCCTTTTTTTCTTTGGCACTGATATTTTCCCCTTTTTTTCTTTGGCACTGATATTTTCCCCTTTTTTTCTTTGGCACTGATATTTTCCCCTTTTTTTCTTTGGCACTGATATTTTCCCTTTTTTTGCTTTGGCACTGATATTTTCCCTTTTTTTGCTTTGGCACTGATATTTTCCCTTTTTTTGCTTTGGCACTGATATTTTCCCCTTTTTTTCTTTGGCACTGATATTTTCCCCTTTTTTTCTTTGGCACTGATATTTTCCCTTTTTTTTCTTTGGCACTGATATTTTTCCCTTTTTTTCTTTGGCACTGATATTTTCCCCTTTTTTTCTTTGGCACTGATATTTTCCCTTTTTCCCTTTGGCACTGATATTTTCCCTTTTTCCCTTTGGCAGGTATTTTCCCCTTTTTTTCTTTGGCAGATATTTTCCCCTTTTCCCCTTTTTTTCTTTGGCACCGATATTTCCCCTTTTTTTCTTTGGCACTGATATTTCCCCTTTTTCCTTTTCCCCTTTTCCCTCCTTATTCTTTGGTATCACTGACCTTTTTCCCCCATTTCCCCTTTTTCCCCTTTTTTATCACTGAAATATCCCTTCTTTCCTCAGTCAACCTTCCCCAACCTCCCCCCCGCGCACAACCCCCTTCACTGACCCCCAACCCTCCCCTTTACCCCTCCATGACACCCCCTCCCCCCTCCCCTTTACCCCTCACCCCCCTTGTCATTCCCTTGCCTTTGAAAATAAATATCACGCAGCGAGACAGTTTGCGGAATCGTCTGTCACACATCAAAGTGAATTTTATGAATAGAAAACGAGGCACGGGCGCTTCTGCCTCAGTTACCCCTTCCCTTCCCTCCCCTTCCCTTCCCTTCCCTTCCCCTCCCTTTCCTCTTTTCCTGTCCTTTCCCTTCTCTTCCTTTTTTTTTTTTTTATTATTTTTTTTTTTTTCTTACTTCCTTAATACTTTTTGTCTGAATTCTATTTTTCCCTTCACTTCCCTTCCCTTTCCCTCCTTTTCACTTCCTTCTTTCCTTCACTTCCCTCCCTTGCCCTTCTTCCTTCCTTTCCCTTGTCTTCTTTTCTTTTCTTCCCTTCCTTTCCTTATTATCCTCTTCCCTTCTCTTCCTTTATCTTCCCCTTCCCTTTCTTTCTTGTCCTTTCCTTCCCTTCCCTGTCCCTTCACTTCCCTTCCCTTTCCTCCTTTTCATTTGCTGTCCAGTTCTTTCCTTTCCTTCCCTTTCCTCCTCCCTTCCACTTCCCTTCCCTCAATTCCCACCCCTCCCTTCCCTCCCTTCCCTTTCCCTCCCTGTCCCTTCCCTTCCCTTCCCTTCCCTTCCCTTCCCTTCAGCGGGTCGGGACAGGTGGATTGGCCGCTGATATTAATCTTTATAACACGTGTAATTACCATGGCTCGTTTGATTCACCTTTGGGCCCCTTAATCTCCCCTTCCCCTTCCCCTTAATCCTCTCCTTCCCCTCCCTTCCCTCTCCCTTACCCCCCTTTCCTTCTTCCCCTAAACCCCTTCCCCTAACCTTCTTACTCCTTCTCCTCCCCCTTCCCCTCCCTTCCCTTCCTCTTAACCCCCCTCCTCAGTCCCCCTACCCTTCCCTCCCCTTACCCCTTTTCCCTTTCCTATCCCTTCCTGCCTACCCCTTCCCTGCCCATGCCACACTGCAGGGGCATGGGCAAAGGCTACCCACCCCTGGCACGCCCCTGTATCCTTAACTCCTAGCCTATTATCCTTATCCTGAGGTTTCCTTCCTACATTTACCTATCTTCACTCCCTTCTCCCTTCCTATTCTTCTCCTTTTTACTTTTCTTACTCCTTATTTCTTCCATTTCCTCCCTATTTTTTTTTTTCTCTTTTCTTTCTTACTTTCTTTCTTTCTCATTTCTTACTCTCTTCTTTCATTCTCTTCTTCTCTTCTTCTTCTCTCTTTCTTCTTCTCTAGTGTTGTTCTTTATTTCTTACTATGTCTTATTCTTTCTATTTTTTATTTCTTTTTCTAATTTCATCACTATTGTCTTAATTATAAATTTCTTTTTTCTTATTTAACTATTTCTTGTCTTTCATTTCTGTCTATTCTTTCTATTTCTTTCAATTTCTTACTATTTCTTACTATATATTTCTTTAGATTTCTTACTATTTCTTTCTTTCTTTTTCTTACTATTTTTTTCTTTCTATTTCTTACTATTTCTTTCTGTTGCTTACTATTTCTTTCTTTCTATTTCTTACTATTTCTTTCTTTCTATTTCTTTCTTTCTTTCTATTTCTTACTATTTCTTTCTATTTCTTACTATTATTTTCTTTATTTCTTACTATTTCTTTCTTTCTTTTTTACTTTTCTTTCTTTTCTTTATTTTTTCTTACTATTTTCTTTCTTTTCTATTTTTCTTATTTCCTATTTCTTTCTTTCTATTTCTTACTATTTCTTTCTATTTCTTTCTATTTCTTACTATTTCTTTCTTTCTATTTCTTTCTTTCTTTCTATTTCTTACTATTTCTTTCTATTTCTTACTATATATTTCTTTAAATTTCTTACTATTTCTTTCTTTCTATTTCTTTCTATTTCTTTCTGTTGCTTACTATTTCTTTCTTTCTATTTCTTACTATTTCTTTCTATTTCTTACTATTTTTCTTTCTATTTCTTTCTTTCTATTTCTTACTATTTCTTTCTTTCTATTTCTTTCTTTCTATTTCTTTCTATTTCTTTCTTTCTATTTCTTTCTTTCAATTTCTTACTATTTCTTTCTTTCTATTTCTCTTTCTATTTCTTTCTTTTCTTTACTTTCAATTTCTTTCTTTCTATTTCTTACTATTTCTTTCTTTCTATTTCTTTCTTTCTTTCTTTCTATTTCTTACTATTTCTTTCTTTCTATTTATTTATTTATTTCTATTTCTTACTATTTCTTACTATTTCTTTCTTTCTATTTCTTTCTATTTCTTTCTTACTATTTATTTATTTATTTCTATTTCTTACTATTTTCTTACTATTTCTTTCTTTCTATTTCTTACTATTTCTTTCTTTCTTTTTCTTTCTTACTATTTCTTACTATTTCTTTCTTTCTATTTCTTTCTATTTCTTTCTTTCTATTTCTTACTATTTCTTACTATTTCTTTCTTTCTATTTCTTTCTATTTCTTTCTTTCTATTTCTTACTATTTCTTTCTTTCTATTTCTTACTATTTCTTTCTTTCTTACTATTTCCTTCTTTCTATTTCTTTCTTTCTATTTCTTGTATTGTTATGTATTCTTTCTCATTCTTTCTTTATTTCGTTATTCATTTACTTTGTGTTGATGGACGAGAGAGAGAGAGAGAGAGAGAGAGAGAGAGAGAGAGAAATAACACCCTCCACATAACTAACTTTCCATCGTGATATAACGCTTCTATCCTCCTCCTCCTCCTCCTCCTTCTCCTTCTCCTCCTTCTCCTTCTCCTTCTCCTCCTCCTCTCCTCCTCCTCCTCCTCCTCCTCCTCCTCCTCCTCCAGGGTGCGTGACGTGATTGCCTTCGCCAGGATTAGTAAGTCTCCCCCATGAAGGACCACACACACACACACACACACACACACACACACACACCACACACACACACACACTGCTCGTATGTATTCATGGCTTAAATTTTGGTGTGTATGTATGTCGTGTGTGTGTGTGTGTGATGTAGTTCTCGCTCTTTTTTTCTCTCTCTCTCTCTCTCTCTCTCTCTCTCTCTCTCTCTCTCTCTCTCTCTCTCTCTCTCTCTCTCTCTCTCTCTCACATGTCATTATAACGTGACCTGGTCGTCTCTTTACTTCTCTCTTTCTTTTTTTCCTTTTCTTGTAACAGTTTTCAGATTTTTATTAATTTCCAACCTGGTCTTTGATTTTAATTTTATTCTATTATTACTATTATTATTATCTCATAAGTAATCTCGAATTATTACACATCATAGATATTTTCCTTTTCCATTCCTAAGTTTTAGTGAGTTATAAGACAGGCGCACACACATCACGACACACAATTCCACACACACACAACACACACACACACACACACAACCACACACACACCAAACAAAAAAAAAAAGAACTTGAGGTAATTAACGTAAGTTCGTGAATATAATGCAAGCAAACGTGTCTTCATTGACGTGCGCACACACACACACACACACACCACACACACACAACACACACGCACACACACACACACACACACACACACACAACACACACACACACACACACACACACACACACACACACACACACACCACAACCCCAAAAATGAACTGAGTAATTTAAACGTAAGTTTCGTGAATATAATGCAAGCAAAACGTGTCTTCATTGACGTGCGCACACACCACACACACACACACACACACACCACACACACAGACACACAAGACCACACACACCACACACACACACACACACACACAGCCCAAATGAGAGTGATCTGCATTTGTTTTTGGTAATGGATGAAGATGTGTGATATTTACACCCCGAAAACAAACACACACACACACGCACACACACACACACACACACACACACACACACACACACACACACACACACACACACTCACATTGAAAAATAAACCACTCAGAAAGAGGCAAAAACAACATTAAAATCATCATAATTTCTAAACCATCCCATCCCCCCCTTCTCTCTCTCTCTCTCTCTTCCTCTCTCTCTCTCTCATCTCTCTCTCTCTCTCTTCTCTCTCTCTCTCTCTCTCTCTCTCTCTCTCTCTCTCTCTCTCTCTCTCTCTCTCTCCCCCCCCCCCTTCATGGGTAAGGTTGAGGGTTGCCCCGTGACCATCGCGGGGCTGGCGGGGCGGGGCGGGGTCTGGCCGTGCCCTGAAAGGCGTATATTTAGCGAGCCTCTCTCTGTATTTATCCGGCCACAATTACAACCACCGCCGCACCTCACCACGCCCCTCCACCCTTCCCCAACACACTCACGACCTAGCTTGTTGTGGCCCCCCCCCTACTCTTCTCTCTCTCTCTCTCTCTCTCTCTCTCTCTCTCTCTCTCTCTCTCTCTCTCTCTCTCTCTCTCTCTCTCCTTCTCTACTCTTCCCATCATCCTCCTCTTTCTCTCTCTCTATCTTCTATTCCTACTCTCTACTACTTTACTACTACTACTACTACTACTACTACTACTACTATACTCTACTCTACTACTACTACTACTCTACACTACTACTACTACTACTATATAATAATAATAATACTATAATACTAATAACTACTATAATAAACACTACTCACTTTCAATACACAATCTACACACACACACACACACACACACACACACACACACACACACACACACACACACACACACAAAACAAAACAACAAACAAAAACAACACACCACTTCACACACACAACACACACACCACCACACACACACACACACACACACACACACACACACACACACACACACACACACACACACACACACACACACACACACACACACACACACGCAAGGGTCATTTATCTCCTATAGAGGATTGAAGGAGGAGGAGGATCAAATTGTTTATAGTGGGATCGAAACCCATATACCACAGATCCGCCTAATCCACCTCCCAATCCACCTGATCCACTCTGAACCAAGACAAGTGATCCAAACACATAAATTAGGACATGATGTATTTTTCCTTGTAGGGGAGAGCGGGGCAGGTTGCATCGTTGCCTCTAACTCGCATGGTATCACACGTAGTACATCGTCTTACTACTACTACTACTACTATACTACTACTACTATAACTACTACTACTAAACTACTAACTACTATAACTACTATATACTACACTAAACTATACTACTACTATAAACTACACTACTACTACTACTATACTACTACTACACTTAACTACTACTACTACTATAAACTACTACTACTACTATAAACTACTACTACTACTACTACTATAAACTACTACTACTACTACTATAAACTACTACTACTACTACTATAAACTACTACTACTACTATAAACTACTACTACTACTACTACTACTACTACTATAAACTACTACTACAAACTACTACTACTATAACTACAACAATAATAATAATAAAAAAAAGTTAATGCGAGTTAGAGGCAATGATGCAACCTGCCCCGCTCTCCCCTGTATTGATATTATGGTTTTATGTCAACTACTGTTTTCATTTACTCTTATTTGCCTCTTATTACCTATTTGACTGTGTTATTCCTATATTATTTCTTTCCTTGCCTCTCCCTATACTATTTACTTGCGTTATTCTTGGCTTTCGGTACTTTTTTTATGTCTTGCTTAATGAAGTAGATAGGTGGGTTTTTTGTGAAGTTTTACTGTATTTATCAATTTCGAGTTTTTTTGGTTCTTCTTCCCCCTTTTTTTATTTTTTATTTGCGCTCTCCACTACCATCAAAACAACAACAACAACAACTACTACTACTACTACTACTACTACTACTACTACTATTTTTACTACTACTACTATTTTTACTACTACTACTACTAT
>JACEEZ010022640.1:22500-30000 GCA_016584305.1 Chionoecetes opilio
TCTATCTCTCTCGCTCTCGCTCTCGCTCTCTCTCTCTCTCTCTCTCTCTTTCTCGCTTCATTTTTGTTGGTCATAGAACGCAAAAATATATTCAACTAACGTTACTGAGAGAGAGAGAGAGAGAGAGAGAGAGATTTTCTAGGAGCAAAAGCAAAACCTCGGAGCCTTTATCCTGAGGGAGCAAAATTAGGTGCCATAAAAGAGAGCGCCATTAAAGCTGCTTCTCGCTCACATTAATTAAAGCAAGGGGGACCACTCGTTGGTGCGTGTTGGGGTGTGTGCAAGTGTTGGTGGGTCTGGGAGTGAAAGGTAGGTAGTAGCGATAGCTTCTGTCCTCTCTCTACCTTTTCCGTATTTCTCTAGACTCTCTCTCTCTCTCTCTCTCCTCTCTCTCTCTCTCTTCTCTCCTCTCTCGTCTCTCTCTCTCTCCCCTCTCTCTCTCTCTCTCTCTCTCGTGGATATATTATTATAGAAAGTATGTTAATCTGTTGCGTATGTCCTTCTTTCTTTTCTTTCTTTCTTTCTTTCTTTAATTCTTTCATCATACCTGAATTTTCTTATTTTTTTCTATTTACGTTTCGCATACTCTTTCTCTCTCTCTCTCTCGATCTTCTATCTCGTCTCTCCTCTCTCTCTCTTCTCTCTCTCTCTCTCTCTCCTCCTCTCTCCTTCTCTCTCTCTCTCTTCTCTCTCTCTCTCTCTCTCTCTCTCTCTCTCTCTCTCTCCTCTTCATTTTTTCATATTTTTTGTTCCCTCTTTTTTATTATCTTTCCATCCTTCACCTATCCTTTATCTTCCTTCCTTCTCCCTTCCTTCAAATCCTACACTCATCCTTACCTTTCCTACCTTCCTTCCTTATACGTATCCTTCACTCCTACACCCATCCTTTTAACCTATCCTCCCATCCTTCCTTCTCCCTTCCTTCAACATCCTCATCTTCTTACACCTTTCCTTCCTTCCTTCCTTCATCCTTTACTCTTCCTTCTGCCTTCCTTCCCTCCTTCCTTCCTTCCTTCCTTCCTTCCTTCCTTCCTTCCTTCCTTCTTACCTACCTTCCTTCCTTCTTTTCTTTCTTTCTTTCTTTCTTTCTTTCTTTCTTTCTTCCTTCCTACCTTCCTTCCTCCCATCCTTACCTTCCCTACCTTCCTTCCTTCCTTCCTTTCTTTCTTTCTTTCTTCTCCTTCCTTCCTTCCTTCCTTCCTTCCTTCCTTCCTTCCTTCTCACTTCCTTCCAATCCTACACTCATTACCAACCTTCCTTATAAAGATCCTTCACTCCTAGACTTAACCTTCTAACCTATCCCCCCATCCTTCCCTCCTTCACCATTACCAGCAGGATGGCCGCGTCCTTCAGGGGTCCCGCCGGGGTATCCTTCGGGGCCCCAGGGACGCGGTCAGTACGTGGGTAGGACGCGTAATGAACTCGTGCCATACCGTCCCGCTTAGCATGCTGGGAGGCGACTTAGGAGTTAGGACACTAGGATGGGGTGAAGGGGAGGGGTGTAGGAAGGGGTTGGGATGGGTGAGGGGGTGTAGGAAGGGGTTGGGATGGGGGAGGGGGTGGTAGGAAGGGGTTGGGATGGGGTGGGAGGGGTGTATGAAGGGTATTGTGGGGTGAAAGGGAGGGTGGTAGGAAGGGATTGGGATGGGGAGTGGGTGTAGGAAGGGGTTGAGGATGTGGTGAGGGGGTGTAGGAAGGGGATTGGGATGGAGGAAGGGGTTTAGGGATGGGGAGTGGGTGTAGGAAGGGGTGAGGGGGTGTATGAAGGGGTTGTGATGAGGGGAAGGGGTTGGGATGGGGTGAAGGAAGAGACGGGGTGTAGGAGAATGGGAGGGGGGGAAGGGGAAGGAAGGGGTCCCACGTCTGTACATACCTATATCGGTGTGAAGGGTCGTGGGAGGGAAGGGATAGGGATGGGATGGGAAGGGAAGGGAAGAGAAGTAAATATAGCTTTTTCTAAGTTTTTTTAATTCCTGGGATGGAGGGAAGGGGTGTAGGAAGGGGTCCCATACCTACGTCTGTACCTATATGGGTGTGAAGGGGCGTGGGAAGGAAGGGATAGGGATGGGAAGGGAAGATAATTTCGCTTTTTCTACGGATTTTTTTATGTGAATTATTTTTTGTGACGAAATTTGAATTGATGTGGTAATGTTTTTTTTTGTGTTTTCTTTTTCTTTTTCTCTTCTCTCTCTTCCTTCTCTCTCATCTCTCTTCCTCTATTCTTTCTCTCTCTCTCTCTCTCTCTCTCTCTCTCTCTCTCTTTCTCTCGGGGATCTTCAGTAGGGAAATCATGAAGAGAAGGGAAGTAGGGAGGGAGTGAGGGAGAAGAAGGGGGGATAGTGTGTATATATCTGCCCGATTAAACATCACAATAATATCGTTTAGTTATTCCCGCCTCTGTTCCTTTAGAGAGAGAGAGAAAGAGAGAGAGTGACTGACTTTGAAACGTGTGTGTGTGTGTGTACGCCATTAAAAGTGATCGAACTCAAGCATCGATTTACTCAATTCAGCAATGACTAGCGTGCACTCTCTCTCTCTCTCTCTCTCTTCTCTCTCTTTTCTCTCTCTTCTCTCCTCTCTCTCTCTCTCTCTCTCACCCTTCACGACACATCCACCACCACCATCACCTTCCCCCCCTCCTTTCCCCCTCCCCCCCCCCCCTCCTCCCCTCCCCTTAGTAATGGATGCCAGGTCCCTTCAACCCCATTAGTAATTAGTGGTGCCATAGGGACTGTGTGAAGGGTCCTTTTTTGTGGGTGAAGGGGTGTTAGAAGGGAGGGGAAGGGGAGAGGAGGAGGTGGGGCTGTGTACCTCTCACCTCTCACCTCTTTCTCACCCTCCCTTCTCTTCTTCGTCTTCTTTTTCTTCTTTTTCTTCTTGTTCTCCTTTTTCTTCTCCTTCTACTTCTCCTCTCCCCTCTTTCCCACCTCTCCCTCTCTTTTCTTACTTTTTCTCTCCTCTTTCTCTCCTCCTCCTCCCCTCCTCCTCCTCCTCCCCACCCTCCCCCCCCTCCCCCCCCCTCCCCTCCCCTCTATCCGTCCTTACTCTTCTTCTCTTTTTCTCCATAGGACTGTATTATCTGTCTTACATTTTGGTATAGTGTTTATATTAGGAGTGAGCGTATTTTAGACTCTGTGTATCCTACTACATCTTTATCTACCTCTTTCTCATCCTATCTTTCTTCTTTCTTTTTTCTCTTTTCTTTTCTATTCTCTTTTATCTTCTCCTTCTACTTTTATCTATCTACTTATCTTACCCTTTTACATCCTTCTTTCTTCTACTTTTTCTATTCTCCTACTCTCTCCTCCTCCTCCTCACTCCTCCTCTTCTCTCCTACACCCTATCTCTATCACTCCTCCTCCTCCTCCTCCTCCTCCTTCTCATAATTATCTTCTCCTCCTCCTTCATCCTCTCTACCCTCTTCTTCTTACTTCTTCTTTTTTATCTACTACTCTTTATCTCATACTCTATTATCTATCTACTACACTTTTACTACTCTATCTTACTTCCCTCTCCACTACACACTTGACTTATTTTCTCCTCTCACTCACGCTCACTCAGGCCTCACACTCTCACCCTGGCCTCTCACTTCACTTTGCTACACGGGACACATGAAAAAAAACGAATAAAAAGTGTACCATTAACTTTTTTTGCCTTTTCCATACTAATTTTTTTCCTCCTTTTCCTGATTTCCTGTTTTTTTTCACCTCTCTCCTCTCTCTCTCCTCTCTCTCTCCTCTCCTCTCTCTCTCTCGCTCTCTCTCTCTCTCTCGCTCTCCTCTCGCTCTCGCTCTCGCTCGCCTCTCTCTCTCTCTCTCCACTCTCTCCTCTCATTCTCTCCTCTCTCTCTCCTCTCTCTCTCTTCTCTCCTCTCTCTCTCTCTCTTCTTGGCACGACCATTCTCTTTCCAATCTATCCTCCTCCCTTCTCCCTCTCTCTCCCTCTCTCTCTCCCTCCTTCCCTCTCTCTCTCCCCCTCCCTCTCTCTTTCCATCTCCCATTTCCCCCCTCCCCTCCCAGCGTATTGAAGCTCTTCAGTCTTACTGTCCGTCTTACCCTCTCCCCTTTTTCCCTGATTTGACTTTAAATCAAAACAACTCACAACCGTAAGACGTTAAGGGCATAACTATCCCCGTTGTTTGCGTGCCTGCACTTAATATAGTTTTAAGGGGTCATTCACTTAACGAACTTAATCCTAACTAACTACCTTCATGTTGTTTGCGTCCTGTATTTAATTGATAGTTTGTAAGGGGTCTCATTACTTAACGAACTAACTACCTAACTAACTACCTAATTATTGTTGTTTGCGTCCTGTATTTAATTGATTGTTTGTAATGGGTCTAACTACCTACTGTTTGCTTCCTGGGTTTAATTACCCCAGTGCTTGTTTGGTGGTGTTCTTAACTACCCAATTGCTGTTTACATGAAAATATTTAGATTATTTATTGTTTGATTAGTGAAAATATTAATTAGTTTACGTCTAGTTAAGTGCGAAAATCTAACACTTTATGTCTAGTTAAGTGAATTTTTCTAATATTTTACGTCGTGTTAAGTAAAAAACAAAGTAAGTGATTTCTGTCTTGTTAAGTGAGGAAATATATTACTTTACATTTAGTTAAGTAAAAATATATGATTTACGTGTAGGTTAAGTGTAAAAATATGATACTTTACACGTTTTGATAAGTGAAAAATATCAAAATACTTTACGTCACGCCAAGCGAAAAAAATAAAATACTAAACAAACATCTGAATAAGAAGAGAGAGAGAGAGAGAGAGAGAGAGAGAGAGAGAGAGAGAGAGAGAGAGAGAGAGAGAGACGAATATAGACAGACAGATACAAACAGTGACATAGGCAGAGACAAAGAGAGAGAGAGAGAGAGAGAGAGAGAGAGAAATAAAGATAATTGTACGTTAGGTAAAGTGACAAATTATCGTTACTGTCACGCCCATTTCACCCACCACCACCCACGCTCACCCCTGCCCACCCACAGCCTACCCACGCCCACCCTGCTGTCACAACTTACTCACGCCCTCCCCGCCCTTCAGTGCCTCCCAGTGCCACTCTTCCTAGCGGCACTGTCACTCACCATCAGCAGTGCCATGAATCACCCTTGTACCGCCTCACACCCACACACAGGCCATGCGTCTCAATCATAGGCTACACTGTGCTTGATTCTATTGGAGTGTTACTTGAGGGCATCACTAAACTACTATAACTGATACTACTACTACTACTGCTACTACTACTGCTGCTACTGCTACTAATCTTACTACTACTGTTCTACCACCACCACTGCTACTACTATAGAGTATACTACTTACTTATATTACTACTACTACTACTACTACTACTACTACTACTAACTACTACTACTACTACTACTACCACCAATACTAACCTTCTACATACCAATACTAGACATAATGGTAATAACAATAATGATGATAATAATGATAAATAATAACAAAAATACTACTACTGTTCTCTCTCAAATGTGTGTGTGTGTGTGAGGTGTGTGTGTGTGTGTGTGTGTGTGTGTGTGTGTGTGTGTGTGTGATGTGTGTGTGTGTGTGTATGTAAACAAACCTCTTCTTACACCATCACAAGCATCACCAGCACTTAGAAAACAGCACGGGATGTCTAAGAGCACTTAATAGGTGACTAGAGGGGGGGGAGGAGGGGGGTGTCTGGTGGTGTCTCTTCCATCACTTGGAGGAGGAGGAGCAGGAGGAGGAGGAGGCCACTCTTTACCAGGTCGGTCTCCATTAGATGTCATGGGTCCGCCCTTTGCCAAATTGAAAAGGGTCTCTTACACCGAAACCCCATCCAGGACCCCCACCCAGCCCCCTGAACCCCATCCAACCCCCCCCAGCCCCCTGATGGACCTTAACCCCTCCCCCCTTCTCCCTTCTCCCTTCTCGCCCCCTCCCTTTTTTTCCTTCCTCCCCCTCCTCTCTCTCCATCTCTTGCATCGCCCTTTTCTTCTCTTTCGTTCAATATGTCCCATTCGTTACATGTTTTTATCCCCCTCTCTCTCTCTCTCTCTCTCTCTCTCTCTCTCTCTCTCTCTCTCTCTCTCTCTCTCTCTCTCTCTCTCTCTCTCTCTCTCTCTCTCTCTCTCTCTCTCTCTCCGCGTTCGCTCGGTCAGTGTGGTAGGTTATTGCAGGCTGTGATGAGGTAGGCTGTGCAGGCTGTGGTAGTGAGGTAGGCTGTGCAGGCTGTGGTGGTGAGGTAGGCTGTGCAGGCTGTGTAGTGAGGTAGGCTGTGACAGGCTGTGGTAGTGAGGTAGGCTGTGCAGGCTGTGGTGATGAGGTAGGCTGTGCAGGCTGTGGTGATGAGGTAGGCTGTGCAGGCTGTGGTGACGAGGTAGGCTGTGCAGGCTGTGGTGGTGAGGTAGGCTGTGCAGGCTGTGGTGGTGAGGTAGGCTGTGCAGGCTGTGGTGATGAGGTAGGCTGTGCAGGCTGTGGTGGTGAGGTAGGCTGTGCAGGCTGAGGGGGTAAAAAGGGGGTTTTCTCTACTCCTTGGTCACACTAGTGGTTCCCAAGAGAGCTATTTCTCTCTCTCTCTCTCTCTCTCTCTCTCTCTCATCTTCTCTCTCTCTCTCTCTCTCTCTCTCTCTCTCTCTCTGCTTTCGTAAAATTATCCCTAACTTTTATTTGTCACTTTTTTTCAAGAGCTATTCTCTCTCTCTCTCTCTCTCTCTCTCTCTCTCTCTCTCTCTCTCTCTCTCTCTCTCTCTCTCTCTCTCTCTCTCTCTCTCTCTCTCTCTCTCTCTCTCTCTCTCTCCTTTCGTAAATTATCCCTAACTTTTATTATTGTCACTTTTTTTAATCTCACATTTGTTCGTTGTCTCTTTTTTTTATATTAGATTTTTTTCGTCTCTTTATGCCTCGCTGTTTTTTTTGTTTTTTGCATTTTTTATGTTCTTTATTTCGCTGTGAGTATTTTTTAGGCGCGCTACCTCGTTACTCGCCCTTTTTTATGGTTTTAATTTACGTTGATATATAGGAAGCCTTTATTTTCATTTTTTATTTCTTTCTTTTTATTTCAATTTTTTCGATCTTTCTTTTATTTGTATTTTTTTTTTTTTTTGCCGTCTTTCATATTTGTTTCATTTCGTAATTTTTGTCCGAGTTGACTATTTTCTTCATTTCTTCCTTCCTTCCTTCTTTCTTTCCTTCTTTCCTATATTCTTCCT
The DNA here is from genome assembly GCA_016584305.1 of Chionoecetes opilio. NCBI lineage: Eukaryota > Metazoa > Arthropoda > Malacostraca > Decapoda > Majidae > Chionoecetes > Chionoecetes opilio. The sequence continues at coordinate 29,699 of JACEEZ010022640.1, forward strand.
TTCTTCCTCCCTTCCTTCCTTCCTTCCTTCCTATATTCTTCCTCCCTTCCTTCCTTCCTTCTTTCCTATATTCTTCCTTTCTTTCCTTCCTTCCTTCCTTCTTTTCTTCTTTCCTATATTCTTCCTTCCTTCTTTCTTTCTTTCTTTCCTATATTCTTCCTTTCTTCCTTCCTTCCTTATTTCCTTCCTTCCTTCCTTCCTTCCTTCTTTCCTATATTCTTCCTTCCTTCCTTCCTTCCTTTCGTCCTTCCTTATATCCTTTCCTTCCTTCCTTCCTTCCTTCCTTCCTTCCTTCCTTCCTT
>JACEEZ010022640.1:42500-45000 GCA_016584305.1 Chionoecetes opilio
GGTACCCAAATAATTGTTAATTCACTCGTTTCGGTGCTATAACCTTTTTTCCACAAGCCTCACACCCAAATTTTTGCAGCCGAGTCCGCTAGTGTTGTTGACTCCGGCAAAATATTGGAAGCGTTAGGTCAATGAATATTAACAAGCGTAGCGAGGCCGCAGCCCGCTCTCAGCTTTACTGGCTTGGGGGGCGTGAGGGGAGGGAGGGGAGGGGTTGTGGGGGGAGAGGGGAGGGGGATGGAGGGGAGAGAGAGGGAAGGGATGGAAGGAGAGGAGGGAAGTGTATGGTATGGAAAGGAGGGAAGGGAGGGGAGAGGGAGGGGAAGGATAGGAGGGAAGGGTATGGGTATGGAATGGTGGGAGGAAGGGAAGGGAGAGGGGAAGAGAGGGAGAGATGAGGGGAAAGGGAGATGGGATTGTAGGGTATATATGGAAAGAGAGAGGGATATGGTTTGTTTAGGTCTCTCTCTCTCTCTCTCTCTCTCTCTTCTCTCTCTCCTCTCTCTCTCTCTCTCTCTCTCTCTTTTTTTTTTTCTCTCAATGAGCAATAAGTGGAGTGGATAGGAAGAGGAAGGAATGGTGGAGGAGAAAAGGAAGGGAATGAAGCTGTGGATGGAAAGAAATGAGGAGCGAGAGAGAGAGGAGAGAGAGAGAGAGAGAGAGAGAGAGAAGAGAGAGAGAGAGAGAGAGAGAAATATAGCAGTGGTAAAATATGGAAACTGGTGGAGCAAAGGAAATATAGAGGAAGGAGAAGAGAGGAAAGAGAGAGAGAGAGAAGAGAGAGAGAGAGAGAGAGAGAGAGAGAGAGAGGATAATGGAGCAAAGGAGGAATATAGGAAGAGGGGGAAGGAGAAGGAAGGGAGGGAGGAAGGAAGGAAGGAAATAAGACCATAGTATTTCAGTAAGAATGTTGTTGTTTTACCTGTGTGTGTGTGTGTGTGTGTGTTTATGGTCACCACACGTGCTTACAATGGTACGTACACAGGTAAGACCACTTTCACACACACACACACACACACACACAGAGGTCGGCCCCCAACGCTTCAGGCTTATTCTGAGAGCCTGTCTGAAGTCCATTACTCCAAGTGCCGAGAGAGGAGAGAGAGAAGAGAGAGAGAGAGAGAGAGAGAGAGAGAGAGAGAGAGAGAGAGAGAGAGAGAGAGAGAGAGAGAGAGAGAATGGGAGAGAGAGAGAGAGAGAGAGTGGGCGAGGTAGAGAGAGAGAGAGAGAGTGGGCGAGGTAGAGAGAGAGAGAGAGAGAGAGAGAGAGAGAGAGACTTTTATCATGGAAATCACACCCTTTGCAAAATTTTCCCAATGTATTCATCATTTAAAAAGCCTTAACGTGAGTGTGCTATATTGACGGGGGGCGGGGGGCAAGGGGGGGCGCCGCTCCAGCTTAATTGGAAATAACCCTCGTCCCCCGGCACCGTGTTTTTATCAACAAGGCTTTCTGGTTAATGGAACTATTGAGTTAATGAAGACGTGATCTACAGTGCTTGGAGAATTAATACGACGAGGTGTGTGTGTGTGCTGTTGCCATGTCTGTAAAGGGGAAGGATGGTTCAGTGTGGTGTGTGGTGATGAGTGTGTGTGTGTGTGTGTGGGTGGGTGGTGATGAGTGTGTGTGTGTGTGTGTGTGTGGGTGGTGATGAGTGTGTGTGTATGTGTGTGTGTGGTGATTAAAATGGTTGTTGTGTTAGAGAGAGAGAGATAACAAATTTGAGTTCAGGGTTAACGAAAATTACTTCTACCACCACCTCTACCACTACTACTTCTTCTACTACTACTACTACTACTACTACTACTACTACTACTACTACTACTTCTACTACTACTAGTAATTATCGCCCAATTAGTCTAACGTCCGTGATTGTTAAACTATTTGAGAAAATATTGCGGGATAAAATAGTGTCTTTTCTCGATGAAAATAACTCTATACTAAACTCCCAGCATGGATTTCGAAATAAGAGATCCTGCTTAACAAACCTACTGGATTTTTTTAATGTCATTTATTCAAACTGGGACGCTAAAATTCCCTCGGATGTAATATACCTTGATTTTCAGAAAGCCTTCGATACAGTTCCCCATAAGCGACTGTTGACCAAGCTAAGGGCACATGGCTTAGGAGAGCAATTATGTTCATGGATTGGCGATTGGCTTTCAAATCGTAAACAACGGGTAGTAATAAATGGCGAGGCATCTGATTGGTTAGATGTTACTAGTGGGGTGCCTCAGGGCTCGGTCTTGGGTCCTACTCTTTTTCTGATATATATCAACGATCTGGACTGCGGACTTGTATCTAAAATATCGAAATTTGTAGATGACACCAAATTAGGCGGTAAAGCATATACTAGAGAAAACTGCGAACTCATACAAAGTGATCTCGACAAACTATCAGACTGGAGTGATAAATGGCTATTAAAATTCAATTTCGATAAATGTAAAGTAATGCATATAGGTAACGATAACCTCAAATATAACTATCAAATGCAAAATAA